>OOFC01049985.1:33759-43787 GCA_900323345.1 Pseudochromis fuscus
TTATGGTAAATAAAAAAAAAAAAATTAAAAAAAAATTTTTTTTTTTTGTATTTTTTTTTTTTTTTTTTTTTTTTTAACAGACAGACAAACAATCCAGGCAAAACCATGATCTCCTTAGTAACAAAGATGGCATTGTTATTAGCTTAATTAGTTAGCTAACTACAGCAATAATCCTCCATTAACAGCAGCTGCTAAAATCAATGGTTGCTGGGTAGAAATGAGAGCAAGCTTTAGTCCACTTTCATCTGAAATCAAGAAACCACGGTTTCAAAATGTAATCAGAAATAATAAATTCCTCTGCTCTCACTATAAAATGCATATATGCGAGAGTGTGAGCTCGATAAGCAGAGAAACACAACTAAGGGAGCTGGGGGTTTAACAAAAGGTCAGCTACCAGATGTCTTCAGCTATATACTACAAAATAATCATAGTGCAAGAAAAAAAAAAAAAAAAAGCCTTCTGTGCTGCGCCTGATTAGCAGCTCACCCAATTACCATCGTCCAACGTTGAGGGCGCCAGCAACAGCCAGGCAGACAGCGAGGAAGCATGTGGCTGTCACTTCATTCAAACTTCAAAGCTTGTAATTTGTGTGCGTGGATGTCACCGCACATGGGAGGGAGAGCAGGAGGAGGACAAACAGATGCAGATGGAAATAAGAGGAAGAGATCGAGCAGGAAGACAAAAACTAGTGAAACTAAACTGAGTGGTTTTGGCCGTGACCGAAGGTTTTCAGAGAGCTTCATCAGTCCTGTCCTCTCCAGCTGATGAGCTGAACAGCGATGATTCCCCCCGTCTGAACAAAAGGCTCCTTCCTAATCATCGCAATAATGCTGCTGACAGCTGACTGACTGACAATGAGGCAGCTACACAGAGCATGAAACACACAGCACGTCTCATGTTGGACCATTGTTAAGTGCGGCTTTCATTTAAGCACACACACAGTACATCTCCTGAGTTTTGCAAGTGACTGCAACAGTTTTTTCGTAAACTAAAACACCCCAATAACTCTCAGGGAAGCCATCTGATTGAAGGATGTTAAAGGGGAGGAAGAAAGAAATTTGTTCCTCTACTTTTTTCTTTTTTCTGCCTCATTTCAAATGTTTTTCAGATGAATAATTTGGTGTCCGTATGATGCCCGCTGAGGGGAATGGGCTGTGAGTGACGTTAGGCTGTCAGACGCAGGGACAAGCTGTCATTTTGTCATCGTCGCACAACATTCCCGTATCTTCATTCTGAGAGCGGCGCTGCTGTTCTGTGCTTACAAAAGCTAAATTAGGCCAAGTGGAGTAAGAGCGATTATTGTTAATAGAAAGGTCAGTTTTCATCCCGCCGACAGCTCTGTACATTTGCTCATCTTCCTATCTGCACGAAAATGATGAGATCTGTCAATATGAGCTGCACTTAAGGATCAAAATCATTAAAAAATAGTAATAGTAATAATAAATGACTCAAATAATTAAAAAAATTACGACTAACTACGCAATTTTAACACTTTTAATACCTTACCATCTGTTTTTAGTCTATTTAACAAGTTTGATGTTGTAATTATATTTCTAAGACTGGTTTTTGACATTGATTTGCTTGTTAACTGACATATCTTGTATAATTATGGAAGTGTTTACAATTGAAATGTTTGTAGCCCTTTCTCTGTTTTTACACAGTAAATATTTTTCAATAAAACTCTAAAAAGTCCCAAAATACATGAGATTTTATCTTAAATTGAAGCAATAAACTGTATTTTAATTCTAGAAAATGACTGTATTTTAATGAATTTGGTATATGACAGTATTTTTATGTCCAAGCTGCTAAAAAAATGTTATGTAGCCATCTGGGGTCCATTTATTGTTTATCTTGCCTTGTTTTGTTTCAGCTCAACTTCACATATGTGGTTTTACAATTATTTATTTACCGTATTTTCCGGACTATAAGCCGCTACTTTTTTCCGACGCTTTGAACTTAAACACCGGTGTGGCTCATGTATCCGCGGCACGAAGCTCGTTAGCTTTTTACAAGCTAGCAAGCTCCGTGCCGCTGATACATTTAGCCTCGTCACATCAGACCCGGTCAGAGTGGACCACATGAAACTGTTTGAATAAATTCAATAGCGGCTTATAGACAGGTGCGCTGAATACTCCGGAAAATACGGTATTTATGATATAATGTATGAACACATTAAACCTAAAATTGAGGAAAAAAAAGTAGGAAAAAGTTAAGTTTTTTTTTTCTTTACTTTGGAAACCACAAAAGTGAAACGAATCATTTCTGTAACTTAGATGTAAATATAAGTTTCATGATGACTCTCCACACAATCACCCATTTTTAACTGTTTCATCCTGCACCAAACTTGAGTCAAACACTACAAGACTCAGGAAAAAGCATGATGTTTATTTTTTATCATGGCTTAAGTCTGGTTTTACCTGCTCTATTACTACCATTCAAAAACTGGTGAATAGTTTGAAATCCGTATTTTCAACACAAGTTGAAACAGAGACCCGGTGAGGCTGTAGCTTCCTGCTGCAGCATCGTAAACCAGTCATTTGATCTGATCACGCCAGCGTGATCGTAGGCTTCACAGGGTTAAAGTTTGCAAATAATAATGGAAATACATCACCATTCACTGAAAACAAATGTGTGCTTATAAATCCTTGGAAACAACAAACTACCCTCACATCCATATTCAGAGGAGATTACAAATGTGTATTTCCATATGTGATATTTGACCAGTCTCTCCCATTAACATCCCTGAACATTTCCAGTGCCACAATCCTCTCCTGCAACATTTTCCTTTCATGCATGTGTTTCCCCCCTAATGTTTGTTCTTCCCTCTGTGGAGTTAAACTCAGCATATGCTTCATCACATCAAGAGGATGACTACTTTTGACACATGTCTTTAGTCTCTAACTGGCAAGTCAGATCTTCTTTGGTCAGATCGGTCGAAAATGTTTTGGATCTCGTTCCAACACATCACTTGTTATTCATGTGGTATTAATATCCTGCCATAATGCATCGAGGATGAAGCTGCTACCTGTGGCGCAGTTGTACATTTAAAACCCTCTTGTGTAAAGAGGCCTAATCAGTAACTCCTAATAGTTGAAGTGCTTCTCCTTAAATGTATTATAGTAATGCAATTACACTGAATAACAAACATGGTAAATAGCTGTGTAGTACATAATATTCTCTATGTTAGGGGCTGAAAGTAAAAGTGCAAGAAGTAGAAATCTCACAGCATATTAAGCATCAGTTGGAAAGAGGCCATTAATAGAGGAATTCCCCGAAGGCCACTTTTTTTTTGTGCAGCCTATATAATTAGGTTACTTAGCAGTTACCCCAATCTTATAAGTCTAGCCATTTTGTTCAGCTAAGCTTGAATCATCAGGTTTGTTAAAAGCTGCTCATTTATCAGTATCCAGGATGTTAAGTGTCCCTTGTGGTGTAACCAATAGGAAGAGTTGGAAAGAAAAAAAAAAACCCAGAAAGGAGATAATGTAGTTTGTGATGGGACCAGTTTACACCACGTACTCCAAATGACAAAGACATGGAGACAGAGGTCAACCCATAAATTGGCAAACACGCAAAATACTGGAAAACTCCTATTTTCTGATGTATCTAGGCTTAATTGACCCAATTTCAAAATTTGTTTTTCAAACTATGACCTTAATTCTCCAATAAAGATAGAAATTTAAGAGTTTTTCCAGTTTGAAACAGTTTTAAAACACTTTATAAACAATGTATTATCCACTTTTCCTACTTTCGATTCATGTTTTGCGTACTTAATTGTTTCTATTTATATTCTACTGTGACACAAATCTACTGAGTACACTAATTAAATAAGATTTACACCTTTAAATTATGGATCATCAGCAGACTTTCAACCCCAAAACAAAGATATCTGAGCGATTAATTATTGTTTTATACCCTTGTGTGTGTCAGGATGACTGATTATCATTTTTATCAACATGAATATACAAAAAAATCCTTCAAAAAACAACATTTTCTAAAACAAAATCTGGTGAATATGCGCACCTGCATCTCAAAGGACTGTATCCCATGAAATACACAAACAAGGGTTGAAAAGAGGCTTAAAGTAAGGGTTTTAAATGTCATTGTCAGCCTCATATTTAATGAAATTTAAATGTCTGTGTCCTCTGATTGAATTTATGGAATATTTTTGCAACTACACTGTAGCAAACACTTGTAACTAATAAAAAAAAAGGACAAGATTCTGACAACCTCTTCATGTGTATGACAGCCGAGCAGTCCTCTCCTCCCATCCTCTGCATCCGCCATCAATCTGCTATCAAGTTATTCATCCAGAGAATAAGTGGAGTGAATAAATGAAGGGAATAAAAAAAACCCTCCTTTAAAAAAAAAACAACTAGATGATAAAGCTGAGTATTTGTCCTCTAATTTCAGGAATCAGGGTCCAGGTCAATATCTGATTACTGTAGATAATGCTGGAGATGGAGAATGTATATATAACCAAACATCCAAAATAGACAGAAGATTTATTGCGACACTGTTCAATAAAAACTGCGACAGTGATCACACACACACTTGATTTCACCTGGTAAAAAACACATTAACTTTACTGTTTTGTTTTGGTTGTAAAATGAAAAAAAAAGTAGTTATGCATCTCTAATTTGCATGGTAATATGTCATTTATTGTTCTGTAACCGTGATGTATGCGCACCATCTCTGGAAAATAAACCTATCAAAAGTTGTTACTTTGCTCATTTTTCATTTTCAACTACAAGCCCCTGGACAATTTCTGAAAGGGGGAAAAAAAAACAAAAAAAAACCTGAAGCGGGAAGTACCTCGGTGAAGTCCTCTGCAGAGACGGAGGGAAACTTCTGTACCCATAATTCTCCTTGAGACATGCAAATACATCATCTCTTCCAAAAACTCCCCACCCATAGCTACAAACTGCAGCGAAAACAAGCACATAAAAAGGCAAACTGTGTCTTATATTTCACTGTTCTGGCGGGGGAAGCTGTTTGGCCAGACATTTGCTCATGAATATTTAGGTGGCGCTGCTATGAATATGCATTAGGATGCCGGTGCGGCGCTATCAGCACACAGATTTATGAGCTTGTGTAGGAGATAATGATAAAGGAGGAGATAACCTGGGTGCTGGTATGATGAACAGAATGCATACAGCTGAACAGAACACACTGCATTCATGTACAAGGACATAAATATGACTAAATGTGATTTTTGCCAGTTTAAAATCCTTCATCTGGTATAAAATAGAAGAAAAAACTTTTTAATTAAACATTTTGAAGACGTTTTCTTGACATACGAGTGACCCCACTTACGAATTTTCTGAGATACGAGGCATCGCAGGATCGATTTTTGGCTTTCAGTTGACAGAAAAATCCGAGTTACAAGTTAACAACTTCCACCCAGCATCCCACATCTCACTTGTTCACTTTACCTGCGTTACAACCCTGTGCCTTTAACAAGGTGGCTTGTGGGTAATCCCTGAGTGACGTATGAGGAAGCAGGGATTTTGTTTTGTAGTTCTGTGTGTGATGGTGAGTACAGGATGCTGCCAGTGAGTGAAAGTTAACTCGGCCAAGGAAGGAAACTTTCCAGGCTTTTTTTGTGTAATTTTGCTGCAGCGCTTAATAAAAGTGCAGCTCTCTGAAGCACAGTCGACCTGGATTTTATGTTGTGTTGTTGCTGGCGGGTGTCGCCGATGTCATCGTTGTGACGCATAATTTGAGCGGAAAAAATAAATAAATAAATAATCAGAAAATAAACATATTTTATTTCAATGTTACATGAGCACCATAATCTTCACGTGTATAATGACATTAAAAAACTAAATGACACAAAATAAATTTAAATGAAATACATCATTATTTATTTTCCAAAGACACAGGGAGCTGCAGCAGAACGATGAAAGAGATGTGGCTCCAGAGTTGAGGGTTGCCGACCCCTGAATTAACTAGAGAGTCTCGGCCCTCCATGGCACGACTTTGACACCCCTGGTTTAGACAGACCAAACTTTCACACAGGTCTAATCCAGCTGTACTGATGCTATAGACCAGGGGTGTCCAACATGTTGCCCGCGGGCACCTGGTAGCCCCCATGGAGCCTATTGTTCACCCTAAACCCTATTGCCAGTTTGATTCTGTCCACTTAATCCATACACCCAAACACACATCCGTCATACAGTTCACCTGCCTGTGTATATTTTTATACGCAAATTAATCCAGATGCAAGTGGTTTCCATGAGATTTAGCAGAGATTTTCTTGCTCGTGACCTTTGTTGACAGACTGATCACAATAATCATGATTTTTTAAGCTAGCAATTAGCTCAGTTGGCCGAGCATGGATCTCCCAACCTGAAGGTCAGTGTTTGAGTGTGCATGATTACCTGAAAGATCATTTTACTTTATATATGAGTGATTGAAAGTGGAAATACGGAGCATTATTTTTTATTATTCATCTGCAGTGATTTACACATAATTTAATGATTAAGAGATAGAAAATTGGGTTTTGCTATAGACTGAACACTGTTGCCCTCTTGTGGAGAAATAACAACTTTATCTTGATAAAACTATCAGCCATTACAAGGGATTTGCAGGGTCTCATCCACCAATCTTGACCCAAATGTAACCCTTTGGTTTATAGAGTAATAACATAATTTTTCCGAACGTATGAACGTATGAACTATAAGTTTTTCTGTAATGTTGCGAACAGAGAGATAATCACAGGCTAAACCTACTTAGAGTTAGAAATAAAACTTAACATTTCAGTGCAATATTATATCAATGGAGGACCCTTGAAAAAAGAAACCAAATTTTGGTGATATTGTTGTTATGGTGGGGTGGGGTTGGTGGACAGTTTTGACATAAAAAGGCAACAAACATCTGTCTCCACTATTAACATTGTACTACTATCAATCTCAGGCATGACTATGTTATAGTAACCATGACAACTGAACTCTGCTAACCTCAGTAAAATACTTAAATAAAGCCAGAAACAAAACCTCCTTGGCAGAGGACATAAATAAAAATGAATACATCAAGTGAGTCATTTGTGAATCATGCTGTGATATTACACTATAAACACAGGCTGCTGATGATAATGTGTCAATTAAAATACTTTACATTAAAAAAAGAGATAAATAGCTAAAGCAAACAGAGCAGAACTGTCACTGGGAAATAATATGACATGGCATATGTGTCATATTCAGGTTTGTTTCCCTCGTGCCCCTGAGCCACACTGAGAAGGAAAGAGTGTCACAATCTTTTTTATCTGTGCAATGCAGTACCTGCATGTGTGTATCATTTGTGCATGTGTGGTGCCTCTTAAAGTGTGTCAAAAGTGATAACACACCACACTGCCCGCCCCGTGGTTGCAGAGATATCACAATCTCATGCCTCAGGTGCAGGAACGCCAGGAAGAAGAAGAGGAGGAGACGCATACGCATAAAAAATACTGAAATAGTTTGGAATATTCCCTGCAGGGAGCGAGGTGAAGATTGGCATGGACACCATGCTGGAAGCTCCAGGATACAATTTCAGTTTAGAAAGAAGGTGTTGTTGTGTACAGTTATAATTTTCTTGGGGGAGTGAAAGCGCAGCAGTTATTGGCAAATATATTTAATGCATGACAACTGAGCGGGGTGGGTCACTCGAAAATAAACAAAATGCTAATTTTACAAGTATGAGAATTCTTTGGCAACATTACAGGCGGTGGCACCTTAATAATAACTTCCACCACGCTAAATATTGAGGATATGCATTTGGATACCCTCCATCGGGCCCTAATAAAAATCACTGCAAAAATATGTGACAGAGCTAATTAAACTCTTGCTGAGTAGGAAAAAAAACTGCTCATTTCTCATGCATGTGAGTCACTGTGAAATTATTTTACTTAGCTTATGCAACCTTGTTAGAGGAAACTGATGTGACCCTCCGTCAAAAAAATGTCAGAGGAATTAAGATTTGACTTTCAAAAAACCCCCAATCTTTTTACAGAATGCTGATCAAACATGGCAGCAATGCAAAACAACGTCGGCTGTGGGAGCACGACTAGGAATTAGCTGTAGCGCATACGTCCAGCCTTGGTTCTGAGAAGTTTTTATTTTACTGTTACGTTTGTTCAGACTTGACTCAAACTGAACCCCCAGACTCATTTATTAGTCTTCTAACAATCCCAACCGTCTTTTTCCTCTTCCCTAGAAAGTTTCCTACACTTCAGTCATTAAAGCGTGCAACAGCATCGTAAAGTATGCTGATGGAACCACGAAATCCTTCATCAAGAATGTGCGTGCAGCTACTTCCAAAGCACATTTGAAGATAATAACTGAATCTATACGCTGCTTTATTCACAAGGACAATACAACAATGTTGAAAATAACGGATGTATGCATGGCACTGACCTGGAAACAGAGGTAAACAACAGTCAGTCGTGTATATTCATTGTTTTAAGTGATTAATTATAGCCTGAAGGTCTACATTTCAAAGCCTTCACTGTGGTGTTGGGCAGCTGATGCCTCAGTGGTAGCTCCAGCTTATACAAATTAGTGTGCTTATACACAGTGACTTCACCCATAAGTTTGTGGACATTGGTTTTGAAGCTTACAGTCTGCTATCACCATCTTATTTTTTTCTAGAGTGAGAAGTGACCATATTTGGCTGAGAAGGAGGAGCTGAGGTGGAAATAGGGGCGGGTCTGATTGCAGCTAGTCTCCGGTTACAACAACCACCTGTCAATCAAAGCACCTTGTTCTTAATTATGCAGAACTTTAAGCCTTAAAATAATTTAAACAATAAGCTTTGTAAAAAAAAAATAGGGGTGGGACTTTAACGCATTAATTGCGATTAATTAATTACAAAAAATTAACACAATTAAATTGCAGTTTGCATTTCAAACAACGCAGAATGTTAACAAGCCTGAGTTTACAACATGTGTCTGTTTCTATTATTTGATTCAGTCATCCACTAAAATCCACTTAAATAAAAATGTGGCATTTTGGGGCAAATATTGTGATGTGATTAAAGTGCGATTAATTACGATTAATTATTTACAAAGTCTCTACTTACTTTAAATATGTTTTAATAGAGTCCCACCCCTAAAGAAAAAAAAAAAAAACTGTCCTCAGAGAGAGCAAACTTTGGCCAGGGATAATCCAGCTATACTCCTGCCCTCTTGTGGTGAAACACAATCTTTTCATCCCATCGTCTGATCCTGCCTAAAATCCAAGCATTTCTTCATTGACTGATACTGTATCAAGATCTGTCCATACATGTTTTCTGTAATGATGCTAACAGACACAGACAAACAACACAGACAACAACATAACCTCCCTGGTGGGGGTAATTACTAGGCTGTGACTTGTTATTTCTGCTGTAAAGTTGGCCATTTAACATGATGGTCTATGAGGATTGACTCACTAGCCTCAAGTGGCCATTTGAGGAACTGCAGGTTTTTGCACTTGCACTTTTTTTTTGCTATATTCTTGCTCCAGTGGTTGCTGGATGCTTTAGGGTCAGACCTGGTCCTGACTTGGACTCAACCCCACTAACAATCAGCCTTGTTACCTCCGCCAAGGAGGTTATGTTTTTGCGGGGGTTTGTCTGTTTGTCTGTCTGTTGGTTTCCAAAATAACTCTAAAAGTTACAGACGGATTTTGATGAAATTTTCAGGGATTGTCCAGATGGGGATAAGGAACAAATGATTAGATTTTGGAAGTGATCCGGATCACCGTCTGGATCCAGGAATTTTTTTGAAGGATTCTTTAACATTGGGAGATAGGGCCATATGCAACATTTATGCATATGACTCCACCAAAAATGGTCAAGACACTTTGAAAAAAAATACAGGACAAGTTTCTAACATGGTCTACAATCTATCAAAGATTGATCCGGATAAAGGAATAATTTCAGATAATATGATCCAGAGTATGAAAAAATCGATCTTTGAAACTTGCATCATAAAAAAAACAAATGAAGCTAGAAACATGCAACAGACATCTTTAAACAGCCACGACGCTGTGGAAATAATATTGATA
>OOFC01049986.1:0-41557 GCA_900323345.1 Pseudochromis fuscus
TGTTTTTTATCTTGTGCAGAGACTCCTTAGTGAGTGTGGAAGCTAGCTGTTAGCATTAGCAGCGTGGTTTTGGTACATGCCATCAGCCTGTTATAATTTTTATATTGGACACTGGCAGTTTAGATTGTTATGTTATATTAACGAGGCTTGACAACCGAGCTTCATCGTACATAACGTTTTTATCTCGTCAACACCACAACAACTGTTACCACACCGTTTATACCCGTCATTAACTACGTACTGGCAAGTGCAAAAGCCTAATACATCACAGTTAAGTTATCTGAGCAGTTCATGTTCATTTCTATTAAGGCAAAGAAAGTGAAATCAGCACACAATAATACTTACCCTGCCATACAGGTGCAGTTTGCAGTGTGTATATAGTCCTCCACTTTGTTGATAATGCACCAGAGTAGCTTGACAAGCCTTTGCTAGCCGCCATACTTCCGTTGCCACAATGCGCGCGCATACTTCTTTGTTTACTAACAGTAAATGGGTCTATATGATATCCTAAACAGTTTTTATTAAATTAATATTGAGTTTGTTTAAGCTGATAAATGATCATTGTTACAGTTTTTAGATTGACTCTGTAGCATCTATCCAATAGCCATTTAGCTAAATAAGCATATAACATCTAAATTATATTACTGTAAATTAAACCAGGCTCATTGTATGTGCTGGTGCATTCTGGGAAATGTAGCCCATCAGTAATATGTACAAAACTAGCACCCTCCAGCAGAGGTATCAGAAATACCTTCTTGAATTCACTAAACGTTGCGAAATGTTCTCGTTTGAAAACTTATAATTGTAACAAACTTTCACTCTTCCTCTGCCAGGTCTATGCCATCAACAAGCGGAGCTACGAAACAGCCAGACACATAGTGGTAATTAAAGTGACGGCAGGTACGTGTGATTTAAGTGACGTCACAGATGCAAGGTGCAGTAATGGTGATAATGACCGAGTGTGTATGTCCCACAGAGAAGACGCTTCCATACCAAGCAGAGTTCTTCATCAAGCTGCGGGAGATTGAAAAGGTGCTGCCCTCTACTGTCCAGGATGAGATAAAGCAGGATTTACAGAAGCTGTGGGGCACTGAGGCCTTGGAGGTTGTCAACATCACCAACGCTCTAGACCGGGGTGGCAGAGTCCCCCTGCCTCTTGCTGGACACTTTGAAGGGTAAATAGAGAGATCTGTGTAGCCTGCACTGTGAGCTTCAGAGCGAGTGTATTAAAAAAAGTGATTTGTGTCAGTGTGTATGTGAAGGTGGGCTCGGAGAAGTATTTCTCAGGCTGTCTCCAGAGGGTGCTGACAGCCGAGCACCAGAAGCAGTGCACATCAGGGGCCAAAGTCAAGGTGCCTGGAGGCTGCAACTTCTGCAGCATCCCCAGCAACTGCATCAGCTGGTGTGAGACGGAGCTGGTGAGGCCAAAACACACACACATGCGGCTTTTACACTAATATACTCAGGCACATGTTACATTTTTGGAAATTTTCATACAGTACAGATCGGTGGTTAACCTTTAAACAGCTGCAGTGTATTTCATCATAGACACAAAGATCTAAACTCTATTCTTTCAAAAGATATTTCCCATTTCATGTTTTAATAATTGCCCCCAAAACATGGGGAATGTGATTGAAATCATTTTCACAGTGACTCTCTGTAGATGGCGGTGGACACATCTAAAAGGGGAAAAATCAATTAATCTTCCATCAGTTTATAATTTTTTAATGTCTTTGTTCTTTTGCATCTTTGTGAATTCATTACATTTTATAAATTGTTTTTGACAAGTATGTGCAAAGTGTTAATTACTATATATTTAAAGTCTAATGTAATTTCAGCTTGTAAAATGATCAAAACTGTTGATTAATAATCAAAATTGTTGTTGCTTTAATCTTCTTTACAATCCCCTTATTAATTAATGTCAGCTTCGTTCAGTATTTTGTAATTTTTCTTCCAAAGTTGATTGTTTATACATCGTTTAATAATTTCTGCACAGCTGCTTGAGACATAATTTATAATATTGGATTATAATAAACTTTGATTTGACTTATTGATTATCCCTAGAGCCAGTGTTACACTCTAAATGTTTAATCAAATAATTAATGTAAAACAATCATTAGCTGCAAATTTATTAAAGATCCTGAACTGCGTCTATAAATGCATCAATAACAACCTGTCATCTGTGAATAAACAGAAGAAGCATTTTAACCCTCTGTTTTTCCTCCCTGTAGTTTGATCTGACAAAACAGGAGCCCGAGCCTCCTGCTCCCACCATGGGCTCTGGGATTCTGGAGGCCGGAGGCGACTTCAACCCTCCCGACTCTCCTCCGAGCAGAGACTACTTCCCGGACTACCTCGTGACGGTGATCGTCCCCCTGATCCTTGCCATCGTCCTGTGTGTGCTGCTGGCTTACATCATGTTCGGTAGACGAGAGGGCGTGTATGTATCTATTTTGAATCTAAGAAACTTAATTAAAAAAAAATGCAATGTCCTTGTGATAAATACACATTATGCTTTTTTTTTATAGTGCAAAAAGGAATGCAAGAACCAACCAGTACGTACACTCTCTGATCTAGAGGCAAATCTCTGCATGTTAACTTCCTGCAGGAAAAAACAGTGCATATGTGTGTGTGTGTGTGTGCTGCAGGATTCAGCTGTACCACCACTACACCATTCACGGGAACACAGATGAGCTGAGGAACATGGCCGGGAACCGAGGCGTCCCTCCACCTCTGTCCACCATGCCCATGTTCAACAGTCGTACCGGAGATAGGGCCTCGCCGCTGCAGTCCGACAGCCCCAGCATCCCCCTCATCATGGCCCAGCAGTGAGCACCACATACTTCACTCATACACTGAGTATTTGTGTACTTCAGTTTCTTACCAGTAAAGATATATTTCTAATATTAGAGAGAGGTGTTGATTGAACTTTATGGTAACCCTAAAGGTTGTTCTTTACTTTGAACTGTACTGCATCATACTTGAAGTAGTGTTTTTCATTCATATCAGTGGTAATAAAGAAAGTATTAGACTTATTTTCATAGTTATTTAAACAACACAATTCATTTTAAACTGTACAACAACTTAAACTCTCCAAAATAATGAAGCTGTGATGATTAAAGTGATGATGTGGAGCACATGTTTGTTAATAGGGTAGCAGAAATTTGATTCTTTCATTTAATAACCAACACCCTCTTCAAATCATTTAAACAAAAACTTAAAAATTAGAACCTTTAGGGCTAAAACCAACATTTATATCCATTTTATTTGAATATTCAATCAATTATTTTATATACAAAATGTCAGAATCCAAGATAAGATGATCAAATGTGTTGTTTAAACTAACCAGTCGTACATAAGCCACAAAAAGTTATCATATTTTGAGAGGAAATCTTTTAAATAGCAACATTTTAAAAGCTAAAACATAGTTGGAAATTGAATTCTGTCACTCAAATTGATTATCTAATTGTTCCAGCTCAAAAACCTTCATAACTGTAGGGGTACCTAATAAAGTGGCATCTCTAAAAATCTCTTATTGTTTTTACTGTTGTGTATTTTCCTGTGAGGGCTGAGAAACAATCTTAACATTTGTTTTCTCTCTCCTGTTTTCCTAGTGATCCCTACAGTGACACACTGCCCAGGTAATAAACCCACTCACACAGTCATATTGCTCATGTCAGTGTTTTTGATAACTCCAAGAATCTCCTTTGTTTTTATTTACAGGAAGTGAAGAGAACAACAATGAATAAAACGTTGTTTGCTGTTCACGCTGAGTGTTATCCATGCAGTCTACAGGTCTATATTTGCAGTGGGATATTATATATACATCTTTTCTTCTCAAGGTTCCAGTATAAATATAAATAAATGAATAGTGTGCTTTGTCTCAAATTGTTTTTTTGCTGTTTTTGATTTTCTGTATTCCACAATTTTCACTCCTAATAAAAATATCAATACATTCTACATTACTGTTGTTGGTTTTTTTCACACAGATATTGACAATTCAAGCCTAAAAGCAATAATCAGGTTTCCTTATGGAGCACGTTTAGCTGGCTGCTCCTTCCTGTCCTCATCCTGTCCATGCTGGCTATGAAAAGATTGCTCCTTAATACATTTACCAGGTTACAGCCCTCAAACAGAGAGAGAAAGAGAAGAGACATTAAACTCTGGACACTGAGCCCACCCCAGACCCTGAACCACACAGCTCCATGGATCAGAGACAGCTCCACAAACCTGCAGAGACTTATATGTAGAGAGGACAAAGACAGACATATGGGAGAGACAGGGCAGGTTAAAAGCATGCAGTATTATTTCTTTGTATTTACTCATTTATTCATTATCCTCCTTGGAGCTGGCTCCGCAGGAGAGGAGCCCGATATCTGCTTTCACTGTAAGATGAAGGTCAAAGAGTGAAACCTGTAAATATCAAAACTTTACAGAGCAGAGGTTCAGTACATTTCATATCCCAGCAGTAGTTTTCTTATCCAGCTTGGCTTAGTGCTGCACTGCCTTATAATGCAGCTGTAGTTGCACTAGATGTCCAGAAGAGGCCGCTGGTGTATCTTCATCTGATTCAAGCATTGTCTTCTCTCCTGTTAATGTTTTTTTTGTATTAATGTGACATCGAAACTGCAATGACTACATGTCTGATTAACATATTTGCTGATCAGTGACGTTTTACAGTGTTTTTGGGTCTGATTTTTAAAGTATATCAGCTGCAGAGCCAATAATAACTAACCAACAAATAAGGGAAAGCTCCAATCTTGGGTATTGTTTTCACTGCTGCTTAACAAAAACATATTCTGTGCAACTGTTGTGGAACAGTTGATTACTAAACACATGTATATAATTTTTTTAAAGGCTCTCTTTTTTCTCTTTTTTTTAAGTGAAATGCAGCTTGAGTATATTGTCCTAAAATCTAAGTAAGTTTCACAACAGTTGCAAAACAGTGAAAACTCCTCCACTGAGTAGACCACTTCACATGCTTTATTTCAGCACCCAAAATAATTAAAAACATCTCGATTTATTATACATGTACAAAATAAGTACAGAATCTCTCTTTTAAAACCATGAAAGTGGGTCTGCTTCAAATTCTTTTTTAAGAAACCCTTCGCGAAAAAAGACATCAACAAACAACATAAACAACAGGGTGGGAGATGTGTGCTGTTTCTTTTTTGCTTTTAGTGAAGAGGAGTTTTCCACAGGGGCTAAACAGACAGAAGGATCAACACTGAACACACGGGCAGGGAAATGAATATTGAACCAGAGTCACTTGCTTTCGTTTTTATCTACAAAGACATGATTGCATGCGTTACATCTGCGGCGATCACCTTTTCAGAGGACCAACACTTAAGAAGAAAACAATTGCACTGCATAGACAACAAGACAATAAGTGAATTTAGTAGCACCAAAGGTTCTGCAGGCATTAGTGGCAATGATTACAGTATGATAGTGAGATTCTCACCATCAAACACCAATAACTGGACCTCATTGAATGGGTAATAGCACCTTTGATTGTCAATTTCCCCCCGAATGGACCTGTTGGGTGTGTTTCGGTTAGTAGGGGGTGACTTCTTGTTATGAGGTAGCCATCTACGTATTGCAATGAAGGTGAGCTTTTTTGTCTTTTTGTTGGTCTGTTTGTCTCTGATGAATTTAGAACAAGAAGACACTTCACACTTTTTACAATTTATTTAACACCAGAAAAATGGTACATATCACTTGTTGTTTTCAATGTCCTTCTGCAGTGTTAGAAAATGGCAAAAGTCACCTGTGTTTCATTGCGTGTGTAGATTTTTTTCTTTTTCTCAATCTCCAGGGGGAAATTTTTTTTTTTTTACACAAGTATATATTATTTTCTTGTTGCCAGTGGAAACAAAAGATTCTTTTTAAAGTGTCCTTGTGGTTGGTTTCAGTTGAAGTAGCAGTCCCCAACGAAAAAAAAAAAACTTCTCATGGTTGGAAAAACACAAACACCGTCTTCAGTAGAGTGGTTTTAAAGCATGTGGACCAATGGCAGCCGAATGAGTTTTTGAATGCATAGGAAAAAGGATTTAGAGATGACTGCTAGAAAAAAAAAACAACAACGTCATGTCCATATTTCTTTCATTTTTACAAGAAGCAAACGGGGCCGACTTCGACGCCAAATTCCTGATCAGGTGCGCCAACATCCATAGGAGCAATGTCAATGATGGGCAGGCGGGATGTTTTTGTTGTCTTGTAGTTGATGGATGTCTTGCCCCATGAGCCAGTGTGTGACTGAGGGAATAAAAAGGAGAAGAAAAATGAGAAATTGCTCAAGAAAGTTATTACAGTCATGCTTCTTTAAGGGGTGATTTTCAGAAGCTCTGGATGCGAACTCACCGTGCAGCCATCCTCGCTGACGGTGTATGTGAAGCGGCTGTTGCCCTCGGCTCTGATCTCGACATCGTTGGAGCCCTGGAGAAGCAGGGCCTTCTTGCGGTTGCCGGTGGCAGCGTCCATGTAGGCGATGCTGTTCTTGCAGTGGTATGTGATGTTCTGAGAGGCCTGGTTGGACATCAGGCGCATGAAGGTCATCTGGATGTTGACGTCCTCGCTATCAGCTCCATTGCCGCCATACTGGAACTGCATGACGGAGGGAAGAAAGGCAGGCACAGTGTCAGTGGCTTAGCATTGATGGCACAAGTGTAGTCCAATGTTTTTTTGTTTCATTTTGACTCGGTCTTCTCACCTGGTATCCGCCAGTCATGGACTCGCTGAACCAGACGTGCTTCTTCTCTCTGCTGTTCTTGCTGCGGTACCAGTTCTTCATGGGGATGGTGGTCTCGCTGGGGTGGATGCAAGTCTCGCCAGTCTCCATGTTGCAGTGGACGTTGATGGCATCCAGAGCAGAGCCCTGGTTGGGGTCAACCCAGTACATGCCTGCAATTCAGGGACAGAAAAAAACATTTAAAGATGAGCTCATCCTTGTGTTGTACTTCCTCTGAACATTGATACTACTTGGATCTGCACTCACCGCTCTTCCACTTGGGGTGGCTCATCTTCAGGTCACGGCACATGCGGACAGGGCTGGTCTTGGTACCGTCGGGGCTGCGGATCTTCTCAACCTTCTGGGTCATGGTCTTGAGAGTGCTGTCAATCTCATTGTCGCGATCGCGCATAACGTTGGCGTCATCGGCGCGGTAGCCACCACGCAGGGGATCGGGGGCCTTCTCCTGAATGGGCTGGCTGATGAAGTCCATGCCGTGGCCGGGAGGTCCAGGGGGTCCGGGGGGTCCAGCAGGTCCAGGAGGTCCCTGTTATGAGACACCAGGAGATTAAGGCACAGCAGACACACTCAGAAAGCATGTAGCTGAAATGAAGATGGTAACAAAACTTACAGCAGGTCCCATCTCTCCGTTGCGACCGCGAGGTCCAGGGGGTCCGATGGGTCCAGGCATACCGTTCATGCCATCCTTACCAGCGGCACCATTAGATCCAGAGGGTCCCTATGGAGCAAAGCCACATGATTGCTTGAGAGATTGATTCATACAAGTTCAGATCTGTACAGTCATGATTATCAAGCACAGTATATTATAGCACACACAGATTCTCCAAATACCAGATTAGTACAGAATATTTCCTTTGTGTGTAAACCAATGAAAAACAAAAAAACATTGTACTTACTCTTGGTCCAGCAGGTCCAGAGGCACCAGCGGGTCCTCTCTCTCCAGTAGTACCCTAGAGGCAGATGAAGATGTTAACATTGAATAACAAAACGTTTGAAACATCCCATCCATAAAGTAAAGCAGCATGAACACATCTATTCTTACATGCAACAGGAAACTGTTTTGTAAAATCTTTACTTTAACAAAAATCCAGCTAAACTCAAAAAATCGACTGAAATTTTGCACCCATGAGAAATAGGTGTTACACAGTCTGCTAGGAGCAATGAGATGGATGTATTTGTTAGTTTTGTCTGAGGAAAGACATTTTTCAGCTACTCACAGCAGGTCCGGGCAGACCCTGCATGCCGGAGAATCCTCTGTGTCCCTTGTGGCCTCTGTCTCCAGCCTCACCAGCCTCTCCTCTGTCTCCCTTGGCACCAGCGGGGCCCTGAATAACAGCAGCAGGAAGTCAAGATCCTGCCTTATGTTCACACATTTCTACAATGTTTCAAAATATGTAATAAATAGTGAACAACGTACAGCGGGACCACGCTGACCAGCAGGACCAGCAGGACCGGCAGGACCAGCAGCACCCTAAAGGAGAGGAACCACAGGTTATCTGCACAGCAACCAGATTTTTATTTACTTTAAACAGGATGGAGATAGACAAGAGGGGGGACTTACAGACTCTCCACGTTCACCAGACTTGCCAGAGGGGCCGACGGCTCCGGGGGCTCCGGGAGAACCAGGAGGTCCAGGGGGTCCAGCCATGCCGCTCTCACCACGGTCTCCCTATGGGAGGACATCTCCAGACAATGAGACAATGCTACGCAGCTAAAGGCTCATTTTAGAGATTCAAAGGCCAAACACTGTTGGGGTGATGATTCTGGGGTTGAATATGATTACATTAGTCTAGAAGAAAGGGCTTACCTTGGGTCCAGGGGCGCCATCGCGACCAGGGGCACCATCGTGACCCTGAGATCCCTGTGGAGAAAAGTGAAGACGATCAGTCATCAGTTTCCATTAAATCCTGATCACATATTCAATGTGACTCAGAGTAGGTATTCAACCAATTAAGACCTCATACCTCACGACCAGCCTCTCCAGGAGCACCAGACAGTCCAGGGGGTCCAGCAGGTCCAGGGGGTCCACGCTCACCAACAGGTCCACTGGGTCCCTGCTTTCCAGGCTCTCCCTGAAGACAACAAAACAAGAGCGGTCAGCTCTCCAGATCCAAAGAAGAGTTCACACAACACAGTCTGGCTCTGGTGTACTCCAAGATTACTCACTGCGCCTCCAGCTGGGCCAGAGAAACCACGCTCTCCACGCTGTCCAGGGAGACCTGCACCACCACGGTGTCCATGCACACCTGGGGGTCCGGGGAGACCGGGGGCACCCTGCACAAAGGGGAGCGGCAGTCAGTTACAAAGCAGAAAATAAAAGAAAGAAAACAGAGCAATGTGATGACAGAACAATCATTTCAGAACTACTGCGGGTACTCACAGGGGATCCATCAGAACCAGGGGAGCCCTTCTCTCCAGAGAGTCCTGGGGCTCCAACACCACCAACCTCACCAGGGCGACCAGCAGGTCCAGTCTCACCACGAGCTCCTCTTTGTCCATCTTTGCCAACAGGTCCAGCAGGTCCAGCGGGTCCAGCAGCTCCCTGGTAACATTTAGTGATTTCATTAGTGACCAGTGCTTTGATGCAAGCTCACAGAGGATTATTTCAAGGTGACGAAACTCACAGCAGGGCCAGGGGGTCCGACTCTGCCAGCAGGTCCAGGGAAACCAGTAGCACCCTATAACAACAAGAGCACATAAATAAAAAAAACTTCAAAGCAGCTCACATCGCTGATTAAAAACATAAAACCTCAGATGTGAATGAATGCTTACAGGGGATCCAGCACCACCACGAGCACCTTTGGGTCCAGTAGGACCAGCAGGTCCCTGTTGACAGAAATATTTGAAAGTGAGACTCAATCTAACAAACACAAATAAATGAACAAAATTAGGAAAATGTAATGCTTATTTGTGGTATATGTATGTGGGACAAACCCAACCTGAGGTCCAGCACCTCCAACAGGTCCAGCAGGTCCAGGAGCACCAGCGTCTCCCTTGGGTCCAGTGTCACCAGTCTCTCCCTTGGAACCAGGCTGGCCATCAGCACCCTGAGGATGGAGGAAAGAGACACACATCAATACATGTTTTCCTGTATCAGTACTAATGTAAAGTGAGCGTATTTGTCGGGTTTTTTAGCAGCTAAATGTGAAGGAAAATATCTGATTCTGGATTAACAGGAAATAACAAGGGACTTACAGGAGGTCCAGCAAATCCGGCAGGTCCAGCAGGTCCAGTCTCTCCACGCTCACCCTATCAGAGTGATGATATCAGTCATGATACAAATCTCTTCACATGAGCCAGTTTAAGGGTCACTGTAGACTACATGTTACCTTTGTTTCATGGAACATTAAAACATGTATCTTTTATTAAGATATGGGTAAAACTTACAGGGGCACCACGGGGTCCGGTGGGTCCAGCGACTCCAACAGCACCACCCTCACCCTAAAACCAGAGGAGAAGAAGAGGAGGAGGTCAGGAGACTTCCTACTTCACTCATTTTATGATTAAACTTACACTAAGTGAGCAAATAAAGTGCTGATATCAAAGTTTGACAATGTACTTTTAATAATGCTTGCAACTTATTGTAATTTTCTGTCATATTGTTACAGCCTGAGGACACCCTATTTATATATTCATTATATTTACTATACATATGAATATAAAGGCTGGAGAGGTAGAGACAGATCTGATTTTAGTCATGATAATATTGGAGGAAAAGACCCAGGGAGATGATGACTCTGGATGAAGAGTATTTTTCAGATCGTACCTTCTCTCCCTGAGGACCAGGAGGTCCAGGAACTCCAATAGCACCAGTCAGACCACGAATGCCATCTTTGCCGGCGGCGCCATCAGCTCCCTTGGCACCACCATCACCCTAAAGTTTATGAAAAGCCAGTTAGACACTATTGTTGCATCATTGTTGTCAGTAGGAAATTGAAGTCAGTAAAAATCAAAGGATTATACCATCAGCTAAAAAGTCAAGGAAACAATGATATTCTGTCCATGTTTTTGTTGATTCAAACCTAAAAACTGAAATTAACTTAAAGAAATAAAACATCCAATTTCAGGTGATACAAAACAATGACATACACTGTTTCCTTAGAGCTTAAAAAAATCAAACTGTGTCCTATTCTGCTCTAATATACAGAGAAATACTTGGTGTGATTACTCACTCTCTCTCCCTTGGCACCAGGCATACCAGCAGCTCCACGCTCACCGGGCATTCCCTGCATACCGGGGGCTCCCACACCACCGGGGGCACCACCAGCACCGGGCTCTCCCTGTGGCACAAAAACACTCTCATCAGGATCCATTGATAACATCACACTGGTGACAGAAAACAACCTACTGGGAGTAATCAGCAACAAACTAAGGTTAATATGCATGTAGTGTGTGTTGGTGTTTTATACTCTCTGCAGCTCTTCTAATGTTCAAACCAGTGCAAATACTTCTGGTGCAACTGTGTGACTAGTGCTCATTATTATGCAGTAACTTGCTTGATGTCTGTGGTGATGTCATATCATTTCCATCACACAGACATCTGACATTGAATCAATCCCTCGCCTTGGGGGGAAGTAAAGTTTTACATTAAACCTCAAGAATGTGCTAAATGATGGAAAATAACATTTGACAACTGACAGCCACATCTAGAATAAATGATTTGCTGTCATGTTGTTTGATGAATCACTTTATTCTTAACATCAAATGTATTGTAACAATCTCATCTTTAAATAAGGATAAAGGAAGCATCATTATTTAAGATATATTTTCAAATTATCCAGATGAGCTGATATATATACCACCAAAATTATTATTTCTTACTCTAAATGTATTTCTTCTTTAAAAACTACACATTTTAAAGATTCAACAGGAAGCAAATACTGAATATTTGACTTTGCAGACCTTTGCTCTTTTAGTTATATTAGTAAAAAAAAAAAAGAAGAAAGGACTGTTGTCTCTTTATGGGCCTGAATGAATTTACAGTTATTTTATAGTGATTATCACTTTTCCCGTGTTGACATCTGGGAAACTGCTTGAATTGTCTTGGATTGTGTGTCATTTCAAAACCTGGAGTGATGTGTGAGATCAGTCTTTATGAATCCTACCTTGGCACCATCGTTACCAGCGGGACCAGGAGCACCACGGGGTCCAGTTGGACCAGCTTGACCAATACCGCCACGCTCACCAGGGAATCCTCTCTCACCCTGAAGGACAGAATGGACACGTCGGTCAAGACCTTTTTCACCAATGACTGGACAACGTTTGTGAGAGAAGCTCTAAAAAAGGCATGAGATACTGACTCTGGGTCCAGATGGGCCAGGGGGTCCACCCTCACCGGGAGCACCCTGAACAAGAAAGAAGAGGGGAGGTTATAGGGATTATGAATGAGATATCTGAAGGTTATAGTGATTATGAATGAGATATCTGAATACATTTTACACAACACATGAAGGCCCCGCCTCCAATCAGGTACAAAGATTTGTGTATTCAACATTGTTTCATACCTGCTCACCAGGCTTGCCAGTCTCACCAGTAGCTCCTTGGGGTCCGGGAAGTCCCTACATAAGGATTTCAGGTATAAAATGTCAGGATTGTTTCACAAAGGAGATTTATACAACAAAACAAAAAGACAGCGCTCTCTAAAAACCCACCTGGAATCCAGGAGGACCAGCAGGTCCCTGCTCTCCCTTCTCTCCAGCAGGTCCCTGAACAGAGAGGAGGAAACAAAATGATGAGAAACACATCATGTAAACTGGGATTCAGTTTAATGATCCATCAGTTATGTTTAATGATGCAGATCAGATACATACACCAGGGCCAGAAGGTCCAGGAGCACCAACATCACCATCTTTGCCAGGGGCACCCTGTCAACAAAAACAAATCAAATCACCAAATATCACCTCAGTTTATTTTGTCTGTTTGTTTTTTGGGCTATATTTGCACCCATGTTTAACAGTGGTACACAGTATATGGTGGTACTTACAACAGCGCCACCAGCACCACCGGGACCTCTCTCACCAGGCTTACCAGGCTCACCCTGCAAAGAAGAAATCAGTCAATTTCTAACATCTGATAAATAGGAGAAGTTGCACCAGTCTGACTTTTATTTATGAGCCAAAAAGCCATAATGTGGCAAAATATCAACCAGATTTAAATTCTGTTCATGCTTTTACATTTGAAACAAGAAGTTCTGTTAACTCACGTTGGTTCCCTTGGGACCGGGGAATCCCATAACTCCAGGCTGTCCTCTGGCTCCAGAGGGGCCAGGAGGTCCAGGGCGGCCATCTTGTCCAGGAGCACCCTAAAGATCCATTGCAAGACAAATTGAAGACATGCATCCACTTTCACAGCTTCACCTCCTTTCTAACATGTGTCCAAAAAGTCAGTACTTACAGCAGGTCCAGCTTTGCCATCAGGGCCAGGGCTACCGGGGCTACCAGTCATACCCTAGAGAGAGCGGGCCACGTGTCAGATTCATCTAATATCGACACAAACAGCCAAGTCTTGTCAATAAGTTTTCATCCACACTGACAACACTCACCTTGGATCCAGGTGCGCCAGGAGCACCGCTGCTTCCAGCCTCACCACTGGCTCCCTGAGGTCCCAAAGGTCCGGGGGCACCACGCTCACCGGGGGCACCCTGTCACACAAGTGGAGAAACAAGAGAGTGAAATTGATTACTCAAAATATAAAATAGAAATAGATTTTTGATAGTGGCTGTCACTATGATGAGCAGCATGCAAACAGAAAAATGGGTTATCTGGGTGGTTTTAATGATAATAATAATAATAATAATATCCTATGAGCTGCAACAAAAGTTTGATCAATTCAATCTTCTTGAGGAGTAGCTGGATGTATATTCTCTGACTCACCTTGCCACCAGCACCTCCATCAGCACCAGGGAAACCACGAGCACCAGGGGCACCCTAATGGGAAAAACCAGACACACCGACCATGTCACTAAATGGGATGAAGGCGACACCTCGGAGGTGAATCATACTGTAAATGTGCTTGGTAAAAACAGGAGTGTAACGTGGAGATCTCCGACTGATGTGTGATGAGGTGATGCAAGAACAAGTGTTTTAGAGAAATGCGATGTAACGTACACGCTCTCCGGGGGGTCCACGGGGTCCAGCACCACCAGGCTCTCCACGGGGTCCTCTCTTACCCTCCTCGCCACCGGGGCCAGGAAGTCCCTGAACTCCAGCGGGGCCCTGGAAAAGACAGAAGTCCATAAAATCATTTCCTCACATCATGCAAGGTGGTAAATAAATGAGTTGGGGATCAGATGGATTTTGAAACTTACAGGCTCACCCTTGGCACCAGGCTCTCCCTTAGGACCAGGGTTACCATGGTCACCCTGTTGGGAGAAAAACACATTTTGTTTTTCTTTAGGTCGGATCTCTATAATGTTTATGACAAGGAAACTCATATATCACATGGCTAATACTCACATTGTTACCCTTGGGACCAGGAGCACCAACAGCTCCCTGAGCTCCAGCAGGACCACGAGCACCGGGGAAACCAGGAGCACCAGCAATACCAGCAGCACCCTATGAGATGGGACAGAGAGTGGATGTGTAAGAACACCTTTTATGTGCAGGATACAACTGGAGTAAATGTGATCAATGTGTTTGGTACTTACAGGAGCACCCTTGTTACCAGCAGAGCCATCAGATCCAGGAGCACCCTGTCAAAAGAGGAACAAAATAAAATGTTAAAAATGTTGAGCTTGGATTTTTTTTCCTTTGTAAAAACAGATCAGACTTGTATCTACTCACAGCAGGTCCAGCGGGTCCAGCAGGTCCTGGGTTACCAGGCTCACCACGAGCTCCCTGGGGTCCCTCAGAACCACGGCCTCCAGCAGGACCAGTCTCTCCCTGAAGAAGGAAGAAACAATATATCAGAAAACTGCACCTGTGATATTTTCTATGAAGTAAATCAGAAATAACTCACATGGTAAATCACAAACAAAGACTCCATCTTAATTTCACATACACACATTTATCCCGTAGACTATAAACCTGTGGTGCACTGCTCTGGGTTATTTACACTCGTGGAAGATCTCCTGCTTTTTAGGTGTTTGGACTCAGATTTTGAAGAGATTTAAGTCCAAATAAAGAGCATAAATAGAGACAAAATAGTCCCCAAACTCTTTGATCGTTCAGTCATCACAGCATAGTTTCTGACGACTGTCACATCTTTGACTGCTTCATCAGCTGTCCTCCTTTTGATTCTTAAAATAACCCAGACGAGTGACTGCATCGTAGGTGAGAGTAGCAGGATATTAAAATAGATCCTCCACTAACAGCCTCAGGGAGGGAGGGAGGGGAGGCAGCAGAGTTAAGGTGCCAATAGGAGGTCTGCTGATGCCATCTGGTGGCTACAGTGTTCACCTGTGGTCGTTTTCAGTTTTACGACATGCTCTTAACGGGCTGACGGTAGAAAGCATAACTCATCGGCAGGATTTCATTTTTGAAGTTTCCCTTGATGCTGATCCTGCAAAAGCTAAAATCTCAGGGCTCAGTTTGTAATGTTTCTACTTTTCCAAGCAACATCAGGGAGATAACAGCTCGACAGATAGACAGCTAGCCAGGTAATTAAATAGTTCCTTCTGAGTCGTCTCTGGTCTTGATGTCAGACATGAGCCAGCAGTGCAGAGATGCACCTGATCCAAGGATGATAAACCTGGCAACTCAATCCGATGTGAAGAGTCTGTGGTAACGTACCTTAGCACCAGCACCACCGGGGAATCCAGGGGGACCAGCAGGTCCAGTAGGTCCCTGAAAAAGTAAAAATAAAGGATATTAAGAGATGTTCTGGATCCACAAAGACATTCACTAACAATTAATCTGTGGTATTAAGAAGAAATTCAATACTTACGGGAGGACCAGCAGCACCAGTGTTTCCATCATTACCACGAGCACCCTGCAGAGGAGCAGGAGATCATGTTAAACATTTGCAGATTTCCAAAAACTAAATCCCACATCCCAGTGTTGGTGATGTTTTTAGTTTGTCTGCGAACAATACTTACAGCAGGGCCGGGAGGTCCAGGGCGGCCTCTCTCACCAGGAAGTCCACGAGCACCCTAGAAAATGATGAAACATTTTTAGTATTTTACACACTTTTCTTTTTGTAAATATGAATCAGATTAGGCTTAAAGAGTTGGATCTAATCAATATATTCAGTCCAAGAAATGCTTTTAATTCTCCGAGTGGTGTACAGGTCAACAAACTTACCATGGCTCCGGGGACACCGTTCTCACCAGAGGAACCGGCCTCTCCCTGTGGACAACATCAGAGAGACATCAAGTGATTAGCGTTGGATTGGCTGTAGCCGACAGAAATGTTGGTAAAAGAGTTTCCCGCCTTTCTGAGAGACAGTATATGTATCCTGCCAGTTTACCTTGGGGCCAGCAGGTCCAGCGTCTCCCTTGGCTCCATCCAGACCGCTGAAGCCCTGTGGATAGAGTCAGTGAGGATCGTGAGCTCACTCATCACAGCAGCTGATAAGGATACATTTTAGTATTCAGTGCTGCTTTGAACTTACTCTGTGTCCCTTGATGCCGGGGAGTCCAGGGGTTCCAGGGAATCCACGAGCACCCTGCGTGAGAAAAAAACAACAACAACGTCAACAAAAACACGCAAATGCCTCGAAGGAAGCCTGACAACTACAACTGCAATTCAATGAATGTAAAAACCTTTGAAAGCAAAGGGAAGTGTCGTGCTCTTGTTAGTTTGCTGTCAATCAGCTTTAACATAAATGTCAATACAGGATTCACTTTGCCTGACCCTCTCCTGACCTTTGACCTGAAGGTTAATAACTCACCTGAGGGCCAGCGGCTCCACGCTCACCGGGGCGTCCAGCTTTGCCAGGCTCACCCTGTGGAAAACGCACAGAGAGGAGTATGAATTAAAAACAAATGAACTAAAAACACATCAAACTGCAGCATTTATGACTTAAAACCACAGGAAAACACAAAGGAAGGAAATATAATCATCTGCTAACTTCTATTGAGTGTAAGAAGGACCAGCTTTAGTTGTGATATCAATACGTTTTACATGAATATTTCAAGTGAATAAAATAGTGGATGTATCACTTACATCATCTCCGTTCTTTCCAGGGGGACCAGCAGGACCGCGAGAACCCATGGGACCCTAAAAAACACCAGCAAATCCCTGGATTAGCACCATATCATTGCTGAAAAGTTTAAGTAAATATCTGAATATTCACTGTAGGTAAAGAAGAAATGATATGTGTAGATGAGTGTTTAAAGGCAAAATCATTTATTCACTTAGATGCACACGGTGCCTAGTACTGAAAACAATCGTGCAGATTTCTAGTCTTCACATGTGACTTTAACTTAATAAGGACCGACAGAAGTGTGTTTTAATATTTCCCCCATCCCAACCCCAACATCATGTATACTCACAGCAGCTCCAGGCTCACCAGGCTCACCAGGAGGTCCAGTGAAACCCTGAGGACCCTAAAGGACAACAAGAAAAACAGATCAATACAATATCTTCTGTAAGCATTTATAGCAAATAAAATGTGATGGGTAGAAGAAAAAAATGAAGGCGAAGTCTATTATAAGCATGAAGAAAAGCTGTCAAAAAAATTGATAAGTGATTACTTACAGAGGAGCCAGGAGGTCCAGGGGTACCACGGGAACCCATGGGACCCTAATGAAAGAAGCAAAGAGGGAAAAAATGAAATTCTCTTAAATTCTTGCATTTTTAGCAAATGAAGGTATTTACTGAGATAGGCGGGCTGCTTTACCATTGGGCCGGGAACAGGGGGGCCGCTGGATTTGGAGTGGTCAACATAGCTCATTTGAGGAGAGAAGTTCTGTGAGGGAGGAAGATGAAGAATAAGTCACTGATCTTTGGGATAAACAACACATATGAGATCTGGTCTTGACAAAAACATCACACAAGACACCTGAAACGTGTCTTTTTCCCCTCAGTGGTTAATGATGTCAACTCACAGGAAGATGACTAAGCTAATGAACCTTACTGAGGGTGTTGAAAAGGCTTTTATGTGTCAGTTAAGTTTAATTCTGACTTAAACCTGAGGAGAAGAGAGCTGCAGGCACACGGAGGATGTTTCCTGTCACACCGTCTCCTCTCCCTCCTCAGGTCTGGGTACAGTGAAAACCCAGATCTAGACTCTGACTGACCTGACCTAAATATGAGTTTTTAAGATAGATATTCTTTAAGAGACTCGAGCTATAAGCAAAACCCTCATCCCTCACTTCCTACATGTTGTTGATACTTACTCCGCCAAGGCCGGGAGGGCCAGGGGGGCCAGGTGGGCCAGGAAGACCAGGCTGTCCAGGGATTCCATCATTGCCGGGAGGACCCTCAGGACCCTTAAAAAAAACAGAGACAATCAATTAGCAATATTCATCAATAATTATTTCCATTAATCAGCTCACAGCACAATCATCATACATTTCTTTCTAACTCCACAAATAAATGGATCATGAACTATGATCTAAAATCAACATGTTTCTTTTTTCACTAGTGCTACAACACAAATGTACAAGTGAAGTAATATTCATAAAAAATAAAAGTTGAAATTATGTTTGCAGTTTTCAAGTTGACCTAATGTACTTCATGTTATCATTTACTATCATTTTATTTTGAAATTATTTTGTGTTTAGTGACCTTTGAACTTTCAATGACCTATTGACCTTGTGACCTAATTATCAAAGGTCATCAGCGACAATTACGTCACAGTGGCTTCATCGGTTTGTTGGTGCTTACTCGCAAATATATACTGGTGCCACTGCATTATTTACATATTTATTCAGGTTCTGGTGAAATCCCAGCAGCTAGAAATCTCATTTAAATAAACTAAATGAGCCAATGAAATAAGATAATAGTTTTTAGTTGGTGTTGAAATAACCCCCCAGAAAAAAAACAACACAACAAACACTAATGTGGCACAGTTTGTGACAGAAAATAATGACATTTTTTCAAAACCCATGAAGACAAAGGTGCTTTAAGCATGAGCAGTTTGTCTCCTAGAGCACCAAATATATATTTAATATCAAAATATATCAGTGTGGTTTGCACTGAATAGCAGAACAGGTCTCTCAGATTGTGTGAATGATGTTAAGAGTAAACTGGAACCTACAGTGTCTCCCTTGGGGCCAACTTCTCCCTCCTCCACTGGTGGCTGTGATGGATAGATCAAAAAAAAAGTTAGGCTAAGCTTCAGTTATCTAAGCTGTAAATAAAATGGTATCAACTGGAAAGATCAAATAAACTAATTCATAATCATGCCAGCATCTCCAAAGACTAACAATCACTCTATAACTGTCAAAGTTAAAAGGGCAAAATACCTGTTCGGTTATGGGTCCTACAAAACCAACAGAGAAAAAAAACAATGTCAGCACCTTTTGAACATTTAAAGAGACACATTCATTCTTACTGAGAATAATCTATGACATGAGAGTGTGAAGCTTAGCATTAGGCTGCAGCTCTGCTCTGCTAAACAACTTCAGCAGTGGAAAATAAAAGACATATGTGTTGCTTGGAAAATGTGACAGATGTAAACCGTGGTGCACTCTGCAGTGTCAGGGGAAGGGATGTGGGGAAATACTGTGTCACACTTGGCCAAAGAGGAAGGTATAATCCGTTGTTAAAAGAAAGCATGTATGAAATGAACAAAATATAATCCAAAGCGATTCTTTTCTGAATGAAAATCCTTAAGCAAGCAGGAAAGCAGGGAGGCAGGAAGGCCGAGGGGCCTGGAGTCCATTTGTGGCCAGAGAGCCAGGGATGGGAGGAAACTAGGTGGCGCCACAAAACTAATGAAACCACAGAAATGTTGGTGGGGTGTACCATCAGTGTCGGGGCAGATGGGGCAGCACTCTCCGTCTGGGATGATGGGGTCGGCGCAGTCGGATGTGTCCTCGCAGATCACCTCGTCGCACATGACAGCTCCACTGTCGCAGACGCAGATCCTGCAGGCCTCGGGTTTCCATACATCCTTGTCGTTGTACAACTGTCCGTCTAATGTGCAGCTGCCGAATGGGCCTGAGGGAAAAATGGCAAATCACAATGACTTTTTGTTTATGTCAACAAAGATGACATATCAGTGTTGTCTTATGAATGGTAAAAAAGAGGTTTGACATCAGTGAACTGCTTTAGATGGACTGTGTGCAGATACAGCTTTGGGTGACCTTTGCTACACCTGCACAGGTGGCATCATGGTGGATGTTACATCTGCTTGCAAAAGAGTAAACTTCATAAAAACAGAGGGAAGAGGTGCTACTTAGATCTGACTATACCCTTAAAAAATGTCCCAACTCAGGACCAATAAAGTACATGTATCTATCTAAGCTCAGTGAATTATTCAATTTTGAGCTACAGCTGGAGCTGCCAGAGTCAGTGTGTGATATGTTATTTAAAAATCTGGTGTTTGGTGACTGGTAATAAAGGCCCAGGAGTGTCTACAGGAGCTAAAAGTAATTTAGGGCCCATCTTATGTCAAACATTCCTCCTCAGCTGTAGTTCAAGAGTTTCCCCCAAAAAACTGTGAGTGGAAAATCACGCAGGGGCTAATCACATTTCAAGCTGGTGGATGTGTGGTTGGGGCCTCACAAGAGGGAGGACCGAGGTTTGGAGGGTGGGTGTAAACTTCCAGTGTTTACCACAACGTGGCGCTGTGACCCTACAGATGGAGGCCTTCCGCACCCTGGTCTTTTTGGTGATTAATTGATGTCTAGACTTTTTCACTGTCGACGTCAGGCTTTCACTATTTTTCCACTGTCGTTTTTTCAGCTCAACAAGAGCAATTTTTATACAAACTGGGGGAAAATCATTTTAATTGGGTTTGGCATTATTCCAAAGCGGTACTGCAAAATACTTTAACGCCTGAAAATGTTGCAATTCTCATGTTTATTGGGCAAAGTAACTTCTGTCTGCTCACTTTTGATGCGAAATTCAAGTCTGAGGATGTACAGGCTGACTGGCACACATTTCTGAACTGGAGGCAACTTTTCTAAAACTGCTAAAATCTGCTTTCCAAATTAAATAAATACCAAACCATTTTACTCAATTAAATTTCTTTGTTCCTGTGCTTCAACGCTCCTTGAACCCAGTGTCCTGTCACTGCGCATCAGAGTAAGTGCAGCTGCTCCCCTCAGGTTTGCACTCCAGCAGGAGGACGCACACTGAGCATGTATCTGCACGTCAGTGAGAGGAGCGAACAATAAAGGGAAAAAAATCCAGTCTATAAATTCCTATTCGCTTCCAGATATCCAGAAGGGAAAAAACAACGTAACAACTTCCCCCATCACTGCCCACTGGAGTCAGGCATCCCACAGAGGACCATCAGTTCCAGCAAACTGCTCAGCATCCTTGCAGACTATCCACATCCTGAAGGTGCCACCGTCCCAGAAAGAAAAAAAAAAACCCAACTCAAATCAATGTTTGAAAGTGATACTTACTATCATCCTCGCCTTGACCTCTCGCCAAAAGCACTGCTGCGCTGAGCAGCAGCGCTAACCGAATATCCACAAAGCTGAACATGTCTAAATATTAGACATGTAGATTCTTTGCGGCAGGGGAATCCTCTTTTTCTCCTCAGACACCACTCATACACGGTAGGGTCCGGTCTGTGCGTAACTCCAATCCAGACCCTAGCAGAAACTCCCTACTGCTTAAACAAATGAGTTAGCTGGCTTTTATATGCCCAAAACTTTTTGGGGAGGTCCTGCGCGCACCAGATAACTTGTACATGTTCAAGTCGCAGAGTCCCTCCTTCATCAGAGAGAGGGGCCGTCTTTAAACATGTCAAACAAGTTCACGTTTCAGCTCAAACGTGGATGATGAGGAAAGTCATCATTTATGCGCCGGCTCTCCACAGTTCAGACGCGTTTTATCATCTTCCTGCTCTCCGTGGATTTTCTGTATTGAGGCTTGTGTTGGGGTGTTTTGTCTTTTCGGCATTCAACCTAAGACACTGCGTCGATGAGGAGATTTTAGCTGGTTTGTTTATTTCATGCGATCATTTGGAGCTTAGGCTTCATCCACCCCCCATTTTATCGGTGGTATCTAAACAGTGGAGGATTGTTTTGAATTAGTTGGGTAGTAGGTTATATTTCTGAGTGGCTTCTCCTGGAAATAGAGCAGGGGCAGGGTTCAAAGTGACGTCTGAGGATGTAGTTTCAGGTGCAGTGTGCGCAATTACGCACGGAGAACAAACCAGATGGAGATTAAAATTTAAAGATAATTTGAGTCTCATTAAATATTTGGTTGATTTTCTATATGCAAGTAATTGGGTGCTTCTGCCTATTACAGACTTCTTAGGGAAAATGATATCATGTTTTGCCTGTTTCCTTTTTCTGGGGCCTTTGCATCATCTGAGTTTCAAGCATCTGCAAGGAACTGCAGATTAACACCAGCACACTGTATGCACAGTACACATGTATTAAAACCTGAAACTCCAGTTATCACATCCTTAAACATCTTTCTAACTGCAATCCTGACATCATTATAAAATATTACCATGTTCCCAAGAATAAACCTTTTTATATTTCCCCTCATCATCTCAAACTGTCAGTGCTGCCAATAATAATTTTGTTCAAGATTAAAGGGAAGCATGATTCAAAACAAAAAGATCAGAGTTTAAAACCATGTACAATGCTCTGCGTTAAAATGATTTTTTTCCAAAAGAGACAGGGCCATCCCATGATGACAGAGACAGAGAGGGAGGGAGGGAGGGAAAAGAAAATCTGGCAGATCCACAAAGCAGTCTGGTTGCACTGTGGACACGTTGCAGCTTCTACAACTACAGCGTGGCCCAGTCTGACCTTACATCTACTCTCTGCTGCTGTCTTCTTTTTGTATATGACCTGTATTTATTCTCTAGAAACAGAGAAGGGCATGCACATGAGATATTTAAGATGAATCTATCATGAGCATAAAAGGCAGTAAAAATAAGATGAATTCTTGCAATGACATCTTGCAGCAGTTATCTTGCTTGAGATTTCCAACAAACAACAACATAAAAAAGTAAAAGAAATGCAGCTTCCTCTAGCTTCCATCATTTGAGTTGAATTAAGAAAATAAAAGAGAAAAACATAAAAATAACAACAATAATAGACATTATTATGCAAACTATTACATACGATCAATTATGAAACCTACATAGCAATGAGTAGAATTAAGTTTTCCCAAATTATTAAGGGTTTTTCAAATATTTTTTTCCTGTGATGGTAACTTACATGCAGTATCTTGAAGTTAAAGTGCAAGTATAACCTATGATTGTTAGATCATTTCTTTAGTATTAGGCTACTTGGTAGTAGCTTGATTTACAAAGAATAATACTTGAAGTATTTCGTAGCAAGAAAAAAAAACAGAAAGACAAAATTATGCTTAAAGAAACACTGGTCATAGATCATATAAGATACTTTAACTAAACTGTAGCTTCATCCAAGCCAACTACTATGAAATTAATGTGACGTATGATCACAAAAACATCCACAAAAAGCTCCTCCTGATGTTTCCGAAGTTTTTTTTCGTGCTGAGTTAAAAATAAATGAATTCACATCTACATGCAAACAATCAGAGAAAGTGTCGAGCCCCAGGTTGCAAAGACCTTTATCATTTTTATGATATTGCATCAGCTGTTTGGGAAATTGAATAGTTTAGAGGGGGAACTTGTGTGGTCAGTGAAAGCAGGTCAGTTTTAGCATCTGTTCATCTTCTAATGAAAGCAGCACGTCTGTTTAAACACCTGCCAAAGACACAGACAGCTGTCAATCTCTCTTTCCACTTAGATTTCAGCATGAACGTTTGTTATTTCTCTTTCCAGAATGAGTAAAATGCAGTTAATGGAGTCAGTTTAAGAGTGAGTCTCCTAAGCAGTACTTTCAGAGTGACTTTCCATGAGTGAAATGAAGCTGAAGCTCACAGGACGGTGTTTAAATAGAACCGGTAATTTTCTGGTGTTTGCCTTGGACTCAAGTTGCTGCAATCTATAATATGCAGAGTTCAGACCGGTGGTTTGGGTGGAAGCACACGGACTGATTTTATGGTATTTAAGCTGCCTTCAGATATTCTATCATCGTAGCTTGAAGCTGGATGTTTTCTCACTGATGGATGAGATATTTTGCATATTTTAGTGAAGACACAAGAGAATCTGACACAATCCAAACTCTATTGTGCCAGCACAGGTAATCACTAGTCCTTGTGTCATAACAGGAGAAAAATATTGGACTTGGAGCCACTGTGCTGTTGCCGACTCGAGGGAGGAAATTCCATGTTTGTCATTGGCAGCTTGTGGAGGCTCATGAGCCCAAGATGTAACAGGTTGTGGGAAAAGGTGTCCTCACAGCTATTGCTACAACATTTTCGTGGCCTTCTTCACATTAATGAGAATAATGCAACTGTTTTCCTCCATGAAAAATAACAGGCCTCCCCTGGATGAGCATTTAAGATCGTAAACTGGCAGAGGTGTGTGTAGACTTTCAGGAGGGGTTGACTCACACAGCTTTTAATAAACACATCCTGCACTGTTGCTAATGGGAGCTCCCTAATTGGACGACTTCACTTGAGGCAATCAGCTGTAAATTAACCACATATTTTTCCATCTTTGCAGAAGTAGGTTTGCATGAAGACTATTGCAAAGTGACTGAACAGGGCCAACGCTGTGCATTCCCCAGCAAGCCTCTGAGCTATAGCCAGCAACACGTAGCATCTGCCTGCCTTGTCCACGTGTTTCTACTTGTAAGTCTCTGAGTCTTTTGCTGCTCTAACTCAACAAAGCCAAACCCTCTCAGTTTGTCTCTCACTCCTTTCTGTGCCTGGAGGTCTTTGCTCCACTTTATTTAAAGTGCCAGTGGGCATTTGTTTATTTATTTGCTATTATTTACAAAACCATAATATCTCCTTTAGCTCGCTGGCTGACTGGCACTTGCTTTGTCCCAGGCCATCATCATATTCGTTAATTATTTTCAATGATGGGTTTTTTTTGCACAGACTTGTTGAAGCAGAAGCCCATTGTCGGCCCACCTGCTTCAGACAAATTAAAGGGTATGATGTGGAAAATTGTACAGTATCACTAATTAAATCAGTCGCTGCACAGTAGATCTTTAAATTCTAAATGGCTGTTTTCAAGTCGGCTACAAAGCTACAACACTGTTTATCTTTAAACAGTTTCAATAATTGTAAGTGTGTCATTTACTGAACAATCATGATGAAAAAAATTATTTTATTTTAGTGCTGAATAACCTTCAGCAAGGTAACATAATCTAGAAGTGCACAACTAGAGAAGACCTTCAAACAAGATAAAACACCAAGAATGTGAGGTATTGTGGTGATAGACCAATCAGAGCTTTATGAACAAAAATTGTTTTGTTGTTGTGAAAATGTGTTAAGAAGGAGATTAATGATGACCTCACCTCATAAATCACAACACAGCTTTAGCAAAGAGTCATGTTTTCTAAATAACTGTTAATTTTGTGATGTCATCAGAAAGAGACAACAGCATCTTTCTCTCGGGAAGCAAGTGAGAGAAATGTATAAAAGGTTTTTGCCAAATTCAGAATGGGGACATTGTGGTTCATGGTGGCATCTTACTCCTTAAGTCAGATCAACATTATCTATAAATACCTTCAATAGGCCTGAAATGTATTGGCATCTGCATCAGCATCACATCTGATATTGGATTTAAATTTTTGGGGTTGTCCCTTAAGTCTGGATTTGAAATAACACTCTACGAAAAAAGCAAATCCAGTCATTTCTTTCAACCATAAAGTATTAAAATGTCCATTTCCTTCACTTGTCTGTGCAATGCATGGTAATTATCTCCAGTTAGTTACAGAGGTCACAGAATGGACAAACCTGACATGACCCATCACCCATTGCTTTTGAAGCCATGAGTTCAGCATTGTTCACAACGTCACCATGTGGGTTCTTTGGAGCCGGAAGTGACCATATTTGGATATGAAGGGAGGAGTGAGGAGGCGGGTCTAAGTCTTTAACCCGACAACACAGTTCACTGTGTGTGAGACTCGAGTTAAGAGTTGTTCTCATCGAATTCCAGGCCTGTCAATCAAACTAACCACGCCCCAAAATATTCCTCTTTTTCATTTAAGACTAATATCTACTAAATGATTTTTTTTCCCTGATGGACCACCAGCTCACTGATAACAAGATTAACTAATGTCAGCTAATGACATCAGAATGACTTGTGGAAAAAAAAATTATCAAATGTCGCAAATATTTCCTGATTGAAAATGTTTTTTGGAGCCAGCATCTAGTGGCCATCAGGAGTAAAACACTTTTGTTCCTCCATTTCTAGGCTGTGTTGGAGTTTAGAGGTATTAGTTCTGGTAGTTAGAGGTCATAATAAATCTTTCACACAACAGAACTGCTAACAGACTATGTTTAGTTGGAGATTACAATAAATGAAAATTAATTACATTTATAAGTCAATGCTGTGGGCTAAGAAGAAGAAGAAGAAAAACAGCTTGGGTTTGATACTATTACATTATAGAGCATCAAACATGCTCTATAAGAGCATGATCAAATCCCATCCAACAGACTCTCATATAACTCCTCTGTAAACTCCAGGCCTCCAGAAGAGATCCTCTTTCACTCTCAGGACAGCTTGAATCAGACGTGCACGTGTACAGACGGGCAAATAACTAGTGTCACTACAGCAGTCGCCCCCGTGAAAATAAACCTCCCTGCTCTGGCCCAGACTCTGCAACTTCATTCAAACCAGTAGCATCAGTTGAAAAAAAAAAGAAAGGAGGGACTTCCACACAGCATTATGGGTAAATGCTCAATTACAGGGTGAGCCCACTTCTGACTTCAAGCAGAGCCCAAATGTGAACTGCAATCATCTCATAAAGGCCAGAGTTTAGTCTTTGTAGCCTCCAGGCTCGCTGAGCAACACTTTTTCCACTACAGGAGTCTGTTAATGTCTGACTATGGAAACAGTAGTTAAACAATATAAACTTAAATTAAGTTGGTTCAGTTACTAACTTTTTAAGCTTTTAAAGGAGTGAGAGGACATGAAGGTATCTAGTTCTTATAGACAGATGAGAAAGTAATGACAGTCAGTTAGACTCTGTCTGAAGGTAGCAAAATCCCAATATCACTGTATAGAGAGAGCTGGGTTACCTATGTCCTCCTCATTCCAGTATCTATGCTTCATATTTCATGTACAGACATGAGAGGAGTATCAGCTTAAAAGAAAATGATTTCAAATTGTTTCTACAATTTAAAGGAACAGAAAATAGAAGATAAATGCACAGTCTGTAAGAACACTTTCAAGCATATTGGATATTTCATCAAACATTTGTTTTTGTATGATAATCCTAATGCCACTACTGGGCTGCCATGATGATGACATCACATGGGCTCAAGGCTGAATCTCCACCGGTGCTGCTCTTCAGTACAGAACTGATGAAGCAGTAAGATGCAGAAAGTGTCTGAGAAAGCAGCAGATCCAGATGTGTTGAAGATTCTGCTGTGGTGACAACAGTGGTAATGTTATAACTGGTAATGCTTCTAACTCACCACATACTGAGCCCATGTGATGTCAGAGCATTTCAACCAATTAGAAAAACTCATTTGTTTAGTCTATTTTCTGATTGGTTGAAATATTTAGCATGGTGACCACCACCAGGATCTCTGACTTTCAGACATGGATATCTTAGTTGTATGAGCTCATTATTTTCAAACATTATCATGAATAATTTATGTCATAATCTCTATGTTGATGATGGGTTTTCTTTTTCTTTGTTTTCTGAAAATTATAGAAGAACAGCTGCTACAATGTTCACTTTATTGTGACCATTTACACCATAAGACATCCAGTTTAAAATAAATGCCTGAACTGCACGAGCACTGTAAATCTCACCTTAACTTAAGACTTATCATTACTATCAATCCAAGTGGTGGCATCTGGAATATTATTATTGTTTTTAATGATGTGAGATCATTTACAGATGTGTGGTTGTGTTGTCATTTAGCCATGTATGAGAAATTGTTAGATAAGATAAGATAAGATAAGATAAGATAAGATAAGATAAGATAAGATAAGATAAGATAAGATAAGATAATTCTCTAGTTAGTGATTGGATGTAAAATATCATCCCAATAAGAAACGTAGTAATAAGCTGACATACACATACATACGCACAGACAGGAACTTGAAGCCCAGTTATTTAAACCATTTTCCAAACTACAGCTCAGCTGCTTCAGGAGCTCCACCCATCATGATGTGTCACCTCCTCTTTGGGGCGTAGGCTGAAAGGGTGACAAACCCAAACCTACATACTTGCAGCCCCAACCTTCATTAGCCTATTTAATGGCAGAATAATGTTAAATGTTTGGACTAAGATGTCAGATTACTGGTTTCCTCTTTGTGTCTACAACTGTAGTTCTCTCAGGATGTAAAGTAAGATGTGCTCCACAGTTATCTGTTGGCTTGGTTTCTCCTACAAAACTTCAGCTGAGGCCTCTTTTTCTTGGTCTGGTTTTCTTTTCCTCTCTGTGCATCTGGCTTTCTCCAGAGTCCCAGCCCCCCTCCATCCACAACGCCAACTCTCCATCCCTCCCTCCTGCTTTCTTTCTCGCCCTGCCTCCTCTCTCTCTTTTCTCCCATCCCTCCACTCCCCCACCAGCGCAGACATCCAGTCAGACACAGAGAGTGGATGGAAAATATGACTGGATCCTTCCCTGACTTCAGATAATGTGCACGGCTGCTGGCGAGCGTGGCACCACTAAAAACAGGGAAAGGCAGGGAGAGAAAGAGCAGAGCGGACTGTGAAAGGTTTATCTGAGCGGCTGCTCTCAGCACATCATTAAGTAAATCTTTCGGGAAAGTATCAATTAGCAAAAGTTTAATCCTTTTAGAAAACATTGTCATGGGCGATGTGCACAAAAGCTCCATGACCAATGAGTTATTGACAGTTTATAATAGCACAGACCACAAGTGTCTCCTCATCTGATGACATTTATGTTGATTATGTTAGCACAACATCAGAGGCCACAAGACAAAAGGCACCGCTGTGCATGTGGGTGTCATATTTCCCCACCACAATAGCTCAAACTGAGACAGAGCAAAGGGGAGCTGGTTGTTGATGGAAGATTTGACTCTGGATAAACTCAAAAAGTGACACACATTTTTAATCAGGCTCAGGGATACATATAAGAATTTCTTTTAAATCATTCACTATAATGTCTTAAAGTTTTCTTCTCATTCCTCTCTGAAAGGTGTTTCCAGTTGACCCGCAGTTTTTTCAGGGTGGTTTGACGCTGGTCTTTCCCAACATCTGGGAAAGTTAGTCACTGTTTTTTTAACGTGGCCCATTCTTTGTCCTTTAATCCCCAGGTTTTCTCTCTTTTGCTCCTTTGCATTATACCCCCAGCAATACAAATATGCCTTAATTAAGTTTTGAAATCGGCCTCTTTCTATAGTATCCTGACCTCTTTTTGTGTTCATCAACTCTAAGTCATCCTGAGGACATTTAAATTTCTCCACAGTACCACCAGTTGTAAACATTTAACCTTTAAGTAGCGTCTAAGCACCGTGATTTGAGGCGAACGTCAGCCTCAGTCACATAGCGAGTTTGCAAGGATTCATAAGTCGGAGAGGGGGGGATGAGCTCAGAGATCCCGTCTGGAAATGTCGTTACTCCAGCTGCATGCCACCCCTGCAAGCACTCATAAATACTGCAGCCGACAGAGATGTTCACATGTGAGAAAAATTGAGGGGGAAAAGTAGGAGGTACGGCTGAGTATAGGAGAGGAAAAGACAAACAAAGAAAAGCAAAGAGAGAAAGAAAATTGAGTAGGTGGAGGCAACACATTCTCAGGTGGATTCAAAAGGAGAAGTGGGAGTTTCAGTATTCATATTAAAACTGCATCACTTCTATAGACCTAACAGACTGAGAAAAAGGAGGTAGAACGCACAGCAGGTAACTTTAAAGTAGGAGACACTGGAAATGGAAATAGGCGAGTCAGTAACTATGTAGGGAAAAAAATTCCCATCTGTCCGATGACTCATACTCTCCCCTCAGCCACAGCAGCGAAATTTAACAACGTCCTAGTTTTTTTTTTTTTTCACCACTGCAAAGACAAAGATATTCTGCAAATATTTTGGACACATAGGAACGTCCTATAACCTAAAACTAATAGGGTTAGATTCTTAATGGCATGTTTATGGTCTAAAACTGGACCTTTTAGCAATGTTTAAGTTGTTTGGGATGATGAATTGTAGCAATCTCATAGCAACCTGATAATATTCCTGCTACGAGTTTAGTTAGTAAAGGTTTGACCTGCCAAGGTTTTCACTGTGAGACAGTAAAAAAAAAGCTGTCATGCTATCACAGCCTTGGTCGTCTGGTCTTGAAGAATTTTCCCTGATACAGAAGAGCAGAAGTTAAAGACATCAGGTCGAACTGACTACCGTGTGAGAGTTGTTTTTATGCATTTCTGCAGAAAAGGATGAAGAAGTAAACTTACCATGACCATCAATCCACATCCATGTTCTTTATAACGGATGGGATTCAGCTCCTATGCACAGGATTTCCATAAATATCAGAAAATATATTTCTGTATCAGTCTCATAAAGTCAAGTTGCATCCACAATTTGTATTACTTATGACACATTAAACTCTTAGATACACATTTTCCAGCAGGCAGAGTGCTAGAAAATGCTGTAGAATAACAGAAACTAAATAATTCAGAAAAATAACAGTAATTTTCCTTAAAAAGAATACATACAAACAAACAAACAAACAAACAGAAACAATGTTTTTCATATTGTTTTAAATCAGACATGTAACCTCACAGTCTATTTTTGTCATTTTTGAAAACAGATACATATTTTGTGGATGTAAGAAATAAAGAAAAACATCTGTAAAATTACAGATTGTTATTTTAACTGTTTTCACATATTGTTAGCCTTATTCATTCTTGTTCAATGAGACATTCATTTAATCTTAATATGTAAATCACAGAGTTATTTGTTGAACTGTGAGTCATTTTTACTCACTATGACACATATGAAGAATACAGGCTATAAACTATTACAGGGTGGTTTAAAAACAAGTGCCATGCAAATATTAATTATCTAGATCAAATAAATAAATAAATACTGTGGCTCCAACTGACAATCATGGAATATCAGTCAATCATTAAGTAGATATCATTACTTTTTTGCACTTTGTGTGTCACAATGCTCATATGTACATGGTAAACAGAGTGCATTTATATAGTGCTTTTTTCACCTTTGGTCTCCAGAGTTACAAGTTATTCTTACCTCATATTGCAGAGCAGCCATGTATGGTGTTAGTCACCATTGTGAGCAAGTTGGGGTTCAGTGTCCTGTCCAAGGACACTTCAACATATGGACAAGAGGAGCCGGGGATCGAACCCCTTATCTTGTGATTTGTAGATGATCACAGACACCGTGCACCGTGTGTCATGATATCACGTACGTTTCACACACATTTTTAATCACACATGGATCATATATTTGTCTTCCTCATTATTTAAACATTCAATAAACTCCACATCAAATTCAAATTTAAGATAAAAAATCTAACATTCACATGCAATTGCAGTGATTTTGTTCACTAAAACTCTAAACTCAAATTCCGTTTTGTCTTTTTCTGCAATTCTCGCTTCATCGTCACTGTTATTACACTCTTTAAACACGTAGCAAATCTATTTTGCCGGCTTCCGGGAGAGGCGCTGGTGGAATTACCGTAATGACACCATATTCACTGTAAAGTGCAACGTCTCAGCTCTCAGAAAGCATTGGAATTTTTCCGATTGCGCAAACCGTGACGTAATTACGGTAATCCAAAGACGCACGTGCAGACGTAGCTCCGGAGCTACGATTGGAGATATCAAGTTAAAAGGCTGTGAATCAGTATTACCCGATGACAACTTGTGATTTTTTTTTCTCAATATGAAGCAAAATGTTTTTCAAAGGCCTCTGAGACCTGGTGTTCATCATGACATCAGTCCCCGCAGTGAAAGATGAAAAGGTGCCTTCTTATATTGGCATGTGGTTTAACTCCCTCCAGGACCCAGCAGGAAACCAAGGTAAACCACACTGGATTTATTTGTGTTAATAGACTGTGTTTTAAAGGTTAAGTGCACCGAGAAGTTACCTAGCAAAATGAACAAGTAGCATAGTAGCATAAAGATATACACTAGTGCCTCAAAACCTGACAAGGAAGAGGGATGCGTTAATATAGTTTGTGATTTTGAGTTTAGGATTATTGGGCAGCAGCATCATGATATAACTTGCTGTGCAATTACAGCAGCTATTACTCCATGAAGTAGTTTCATGGTTTGACCTCATGCTGAGTTTCCCCCCCACCATTTTTATAACCAGCAGTCCACAGTGGTCACATAGACCACTGTTTCACCTAGTTTAAGTACTAAATTAATCATTCCACTAACACACTGTGGGAATCCCTGTATGTTTTTGTAAAATGAGGAAGTACCAGTAGGCTATGTCACTTCTGAGCATGTGCAGTAGATCCCTTAGATTGAGCTTGCAGTCCACTCCGAAGTTTGCTGAGTACTTCAGAATGGTTGAGAAGAAAAAAGTGACCTCAATACAGAAGAATGCAGTGTGGTCTGTTCTCCCTCCCCTAACATCCAGCACGGGTAAAATTTACTTCGCTTAACCCGCTGTTTAGCAGAGGCAGTGTATACGACTTGAGCCATTTTAAATGGCCACAGTCGCCTTCTTCTCCCTCCTCACTGCTCTTCCTCCCTTATTTTCACCTCCTCTTTTCATGGAGAGGATGTGTGTAAAGTTGCCACGTTAAACGCTTTCTCTCCTTCCCTTTGTGATTGTTCTCACTATGCAGAAAGATCTTTAAAAAAACAAACAAATGTTGCTGGCAGACATGAGCATACACTGGGAAAAGAGAAAAAACTGTGATTGCTCTTTCACTTTTTCATGCTCCAAATATCAAAAGCTGTGGATACAAACTTTTTGCTCAGGTGTGGTGAAGTTTTGTTGATGCTGTTTTGTTTTTTTTGTCTTTTTTTGAGTGTGTGTGATTGCTTGCAGTAGTAGGGGTCATCCTTCCCAGTTTCTCTGTGTGTTTATGGGCAAATTAGTACTGAGCAAGTAATAAATCTTAAATAAATATGATTGTATAAATAACCAAGAGATGCTAAATGAAATCTCTATGGTAGGGCCAAATCCAGTCAGATTTGGGACACTGTGTCAATAAGTGTATCCATTTGCATCCTAAGTTTCCAGCTCCACAAGAAATTAACCTCATCCTCTCTGTTTACTGCTCTGTGTGAACTGTTGGCCATGTTGAGATTCTTTACCATGGAAGCCTCAGGAGCACAGATTTCATGCATGATGAGGTATCCTGGTGCCATCCACATGTTCAGAAACCTCTGCTGCTGCTGCTGGAGGAGGAGGAGGAGGAGGAGGAGGAGGAGTTAAGATTTATTCTTGCCTCCTGTGTCACCCTGAAAGTCTAGGGCTAACAGTTTTCAGATGTGGCTGGGGAGGAAGTACGGATGGTGGTGGTGGGGAAGGAAAGGATGTTTGTTTTAATTGTGCTTTACAAAGTATGCTAATGATGTATACTAATGTCGGCATTAAGAATGTAATACATTTACAGGGTAACAGAGAGTTTCGGGTACTTAATGCAGCCATGACAGGCTTTTAACTATAAATTGCACTGAGTAAATTGTCACTTGGCCTGGTCATATGTGGAGTTTATGTCTTGCTACATTTAATACCTTAGACTTTTTATTAAAGATATTGTAACTCAGTGATTTAGTTAGGCAATATGGCCGTTCCCATCTTGCATTTCTTTTTTGCAGTGACCAGAGGGCAGAGCTAAGGAGGAGCAAGGGGGTGGATCTAACTGAAACTAGCTACCTGTGACAACACCTACCTATCAAGAACAAATGCAAGTATGAAGTTTGCTCCATCAGTTTGTTTAGAAAGCAGTTATGAACATGGACAGGACTGCTGGTGAAAGTGAAGCAGTAATCACTTGCTGACAGCTGATATAACACTTCCCTCCATTATTCACATTGAGTGACAGTAAGGGCCCGGGTCATCCCCACCAAACACACGCACTGTCATTAAAACACCCAGCTATAATTTTTTGCTGTGTCTTGTGCACCTGCCCATGTAGTTATTCTGCATGAACACCTGGATAGTTTTTGAAACCAGGTGCGTTTGCTGATCTACATACAGATCCTCTGCCTGCCTCCCCCCAACCAACTAAGTCATATAGCAACTGAAATTTTAACAGAAGCTTCATTCCTCCTGCAATTCTGCATTTAACTGTTTCTGTTAAAATATCAGGTAATACCTTTCCTGATGTGGTCAGTCAACAAAAATTGTATGACCTTTTTCCTCATCGTGAAAAAGGGAGATTGGACATCTTTATTTCTTGTCATTAATCTGGAACTTCTTCCTAGAAACACTTGTAATGGTCATTTTTTGAAACGTTTCCCAAAGGCCAGTCTCCATATGAACTTAATCTGCCCTAAATTCAACTTAAAAAAAAAATAAATAAAACTTGCATGAAACTATTATCGTGTGAGAGAGAGCAGTGAGTGAATATCACAGTGAGTCCCAGGCGTTTTGGCTTTGCCCTGAGACTTGAGCTCAATAAACTTTCATCCTAAAATAAATGCAAAATTAGAGGGTTATAGAATGAAGAAAAAAAAAAAGGGCGACTGGGCTTGGTTTTCTGGCCCCACACACTCAGCCACTGTGGACTTTTCTTTCCTCTCTCCTATTATACTTGGGCTTCTGCCTGGATGAGTCAAGAGAGAGCAAGTAGGAAGGAATATGGGAGAAAAAAGGAGGAGGAGACGATGGAGGGGACGGAGACAGACAGAGACAGACAGGCAGAAGAAAGAAGATGGCAGGTTAAAGGTGGAGGGATTGGTCAGGACTTGGCTACGCTGCCTCTTTCTCTGTCTGATATGAAGTGTTTAAACAAGGATTTAAATGACAGAGTAAATGTAGAAATTTTGGGAGGTGTTTAAGTGCAACCACTTTGTCCCAATCCACACTAGTGTTTAAAGATTTTATGTAAAAGTCCAGCTGTATGGCTGGTTAATCTACTAGCAGTAGATCTTTGGATTTCAAATTGCTAGCAAAAGTTTAAGTCAGGTGGCAAAACCCTGGTCATGTTATTATTTTTGTTTGTTAAACTTCATAGCACAACCAGTCCTTTTCACTTAAATTCTCCAAATCTGTGGATTTGCTTGATGTAGCAAAGTAAATATGCTCAAATTTATTGCCATGAGTTAAGCTTTGGTGAATGTGAACATTCTGGAGACCTGGATGTTAGAGAAAAATACTGTAGCTCATTAGCCTGCTAGTTTAGAAAGCCAATCACTCTTTATATAGTATAGAATACAAGTAGAAAGAAGCTTGGAGATTTGTCAGCACTGAGTTTGAAAAGTGCTAATATGTTAATGCTTAGCTACAGCAATAGACCATGTATAGAACCACAGAACCTAACCTCACCCACTGGTTTGTGAATTTGCATTTTGAAGTCAGGATTTAACATTTCAATGCCGCCAATGTTGGTTTGGAGGCAAGTGACCATATTTGGATATGAAGGGAGAAGTGAGGAGGCGGGTTTGACCCTTGAACCCACTGCCCCATGTCTGGTATCACTGGGAATCAGACCTGTCAATTAAACTACCCATGCTGCTAATTCTTCCTCTTTTTGAAACCTAATATCTAGTTAATGATGAAATGATTTTTAGATGGACCCACAGATCACTTTAGCTGATGACATCAGAATGACTTGTGGAAAAAATGTATTCATTGAGGGGAGTGGAGTACATTTGGAGTATATTGTGGAGTATATTTATGTAGCACTTTTTTGACCTTAGCTAGGTCCAAAAGTGCTTTACAAGGCAACTTATTCACCCATTCACACACCAATGGCTACCAAGCTGCCATGCAAGGTGCTAGCCACCATTGGGAGCAACTCAGGGTTCAGTGCCTTGCCCAAGGACACTTTGACATGTGGACAGGAGGAGCTGGGGATCGAACCCACAACCTTACGATTCATAGGCGACCTGTGGCTCTACCACCTGAGGCACAGCTGCTCTATGTATTGTGCTTTGTTGCACCTCCGCATTGGCCTCACTTTGTAGACCTGGTTGCTGTGTCCATTACTATATGCAATCTACCAACTAGCCTACCAACTAGACTAGACACTACTCTAGTCCACTCACATAATCCCAGAAAGATCTAAGTTGGAAAGTGTGAGGTCACATCTCAAATTGTTCATAATAATTGAGATTTTCATTGATCCACAGAGGTTAGAAGCACTTTGACAGGCTGGAAAATACGGCAGCAGTCAACAGAAACCCCCTTTTTTCTTCTTCATAGAAACACAAAATTGTTCCTTCTCACACTTGATCTGTTTTAACACAGGTGTGGAAATCCTCCCGAACCTTTTCCAAACACTGCATTCTTTTGCTCTTCTACAATGTCGTCCGATTTATTTCTTTTCCAGTCACATCCTAGTAAGATGTGTTTAATGGCTGAGCCACGACTCTGTCCAAGAGTGACAATACCAGATGTTTTTGGAGGCTGCTGCTGCAACCTGAGCGAACATTGTCATTGCAGCGGCCAACTGTGAGATCGATATTCAGACTAACACCGTTGTCTCGCTGGAAACTTCTCTCAGTGAAGAACAACATGACTTGGCCGTTCAGTACTTCACAAAATTATGGTTTCCTTTGTATCTTTTGGGCTTGTCACATCTGTTATCTTTTATCCTAAAAATGTATTTTGGAACATCAAAGGCCAGCTTCTGCTTTTGTGAATGTGAAAAGATGTTTTTACAGAAGTGTTTATTAGAGTAAATTGAGATTCATACGTGAGGGCCTTCAGGGTAGCGAACCCAATTTTAAAAGCACTTTGGCTGCCTTTGTTTTTTTACTAACTAAGATCAAGGGGTACTTAATTCGAGGTGCTCCAGCAGCCCTGAGTGTTTTACAATAGCTTTAGGTGCCTCTGTTGTTAAATTAGGAGCTAGAAACTAGTTAGGGGCCCTTGCAAAGTGTAAGGTAGGGGGCCGGGGGTCACTAAGCCCCCTACTGAAGACTAAATGCTGCTGCATTGTAATGTTTTATGGTCCTCATGGAACGTTAATATGGAAAAGTGTGCCCCCTTTTATTGTTGTTGTTGTTGTGGAGATATTCTCATACATTATCAGTGATGCTTTATGAAAAATTGATCTTTGCAACAAAACTGAAAAAAACCGAGATTCTTCTTCAGGATGGACTTTTGGAGGTAGATATTTGAGTTGCATGAGCTCTTTATTTTCAAACATCCCCATGAATCACGCTGCCTAACTGTATTTTGACCATGGGATTTTTTATTTTTATATGACAAGAAGTTTGTAATAGTTTCCTGTGGTCTACACCACCTCCACAAGGAAATCTATCTACAGATTTTCTGCTAAATCCTCCAGCTAGTTGCTAACTTTGTCTCTTTGGTGCTGGACTAGTAGCACATTATCATTTTTCTTTTCAACTTTTTTCCTTTGCCAAGAATAAGACACAAATGAATCAAAATTAATAGCTGAAAGACTGACATGAGGTAGGTTTATCACTGTGATACCTTTCACAATACACAGTCATTTGACACATTTTTAATATAAATATATTGATTTTAGCAACTTTAAATGAGGTGGACGAAAGAAATTTTGTCACTGGGGCAATTTTTAGTATCTAGCCTCTGTAGCAGCAGCTGCTTTAGCTGCCAAGTGATTGTAAACTGACTGGCATTAGGCCTAGAATAATGTTTAGGGTCTTTACTACCTGAGTGCTGATTGTTGCCACTGGCCATTTGCTGGTTATTCAAGGGATTAAACTAAGTCAGGATCAGACTTCCTATAAAGTAGCCTGCTTCCCCTCAGCTAATGGGGAGCATACGGCAGGTAGAGGTAACGAAGATGGGGCAGTAGTTTTTACACAGCCCCAAACAGGAGATGTTGTCTTCTCAGTCGAACCGTGGATGTGTAAACTGTGACCCCCTGCTTGGTAGAAACCTCTTGAGGGAGGGAGGGACCTCAATTTCCATATGTGCAACAAGGACAGTTTGCAATTATGAGATGCTGCTGTGACTGCATCCTTGTAAGCAGGTATATTGTGTCTTAGCTAGATATAAGACAATCCCAGGACCGTTTGAAGTGAAAGGCAGCTCTGCAGTTTAAGTTTTTCATCATGACTGTATCCAAATGGATATAAACAAGTTCAAACGCCTTCTGTCGGTGACCAGGAGAAACACAATTTATGGGATGCAGGCAGCTGCTCACATTTTGGGGGGGAGGGGTGCGGAGATTCAACTGGACAACACCTTAAAAGATAGAGGCACGGCGCAAGGATTCATCCAGATTTAGCTCCAGTTAGAACCAGCCCACATGAAACTGCACAATCAGAGTCCACGTCACAGCTCAAATGGACAGATCTGTATTTGCTTTGTCTTTGCAGACTGCTAATAATCCCTGAGCATAGAAATAGCTGAAATATGGTTGTTTTTACAGATAATAGCATGTTTTGTAGATTTTAGAGGTGTTTGATACTGAGGTAGTGAACCTCAATATTTCAGATGAACAGAGCCAGACAGGTTAGGGATGGTAGGAAGAAACAGCAGCTATTGAGGTCTCCACGTCACATGTTTAACTACAATAAGCTCTGGTCGATGGTTTAGGCTGGGTTGGGAGTGGGTGGGGAATAAAGGATACACGCACTCCGATTGGCTCCAGGCAGTCGCCCATATTTAGATTGAGTGTCATGCCCCTCCCTGGTTTGTGTTCAGCTGTGGAATGAAAGTCAAGATGTCTGGTTGCTTTCTCTTTTTCTCCCCACATCACATCATGGAAACTCACTGAGGCTGAGGCTCGTTCACTGGCTCTGAAACTCACCTCTCTCTGTCATTTATTAGCTGGACTGATTTACATGTCAGTGAGGTTTTGAAAATAAAGTCCTGAAATCGAATAAGTTGCCAATAACTCTTTAAGCACCTGGAGCCCCAGAGAGTCAGATAGTAAGCTGAAGGTTATAGGGACAAACTGTTTGCTCTAAAATGTATATAAACGTAGAAAAAATGAAATATAATCCCAAAGAAGAACAGGGAGGAGCTGTATGCCGGCCTGGCTCCTGTTTGCCAGCCATTTCTTAAAACTGAATTTCTGTGTCATTGTGTTAGCTTTGCAAATTATGAGTTTTTTTCATTTCTGTCCACGTTTGCAAGCAAAAGAGTAAAAAAAAAAAAGAAGAGAAGTAGGAGGAGGAGGCTCCTCTGTGCTTAACATGAAGTATCAACTCTTCATTTCCCAGGCCTGCCACATCAACAAAGGGAGTACACTTGGCTGAGGTGCAAAGAGGAGGAACAAAAACAGTGTCGAGACAAAAAATGTACGAATCGACCACAGAGGGGAAAAGGAGGGCGGGAGAGAGGGAGGAGCTTGTGCTGGCAAAATTGAGTTTGTATGGTGATGATGGTGGATGGATGTGCACTCGTTTTACCCTCTGACACCATTACCATAGTCTCTTTAGGTGTCAGTGCGTCAGTTACTGTAACTTCAAAGCTACAGTGTTTTTCAAATTGTAGCTTTTGAGAAACTAACATCAAAAACAGAAATCTGGAAAGAAAAGGAGAATATGTAATTGGTCTGAAATACATCCTTAAGTCCCTGACAGTCACAGTGATTTTGTGAAGGAAACTTTTTTGTGAGGAAACTATCTGAACAGAATGAATCATATCTGCAGTGCACAAACTCTCTGACTTCATTCAAAACAGATGGTTTTAGTTAAAGCACATTGTCTAACCCAGGAAACAGGAATGTCCTGTAACACAATCCAATCAGCAGATGGCAAAAATACAAACGTCCAACACCTGATGTCACTGTCATACATACTGCTCAGGTTAAGGTGGGTAAGTAATGGTCAGGTTATCACGCTGGCACCTCCTAATGTTAGAATGACTTCAGAGTGTGGCTAGCAATCAAGAAGGTGAGACTTCTCATTCAATTTAATGGCTATACTTCAGCTGATAATGACGGTGGCCACCCACACTTAACACAGGATCCACAGCTTCCTCTACCTTTCTGCCTGTAATGACTGTAGTTAAGCTGCAGAGCCACCTGAGAACTTATTTTGCTTTTAGGACACCTTGATTTTTTTTAGATTCAGTCATAAAATAGAATTTAAAAAATGGCATCAAACTAATTCTGATGACTTCCAGAGCTGGACACTGCCTCTCCCTCGACATGCCGAGACACTCAACAGTCTGCATTCCTCTTCAGTGCACTTTTCCTGGAGCTCGGCCGCTTCACAAGACACCATTACTGAATGCAATCTGCTTTTTCTATCATCTGCAGCAGTGACATTGATGTAGTTCAACATCTCAGGATGCTGTATGTCGTGCTTCTCACCTTTGCAGCTGTAGACACATGACAAACTATTTGCTAGAAATACAGTGTGCAGCTCAGTTTTTATTGTATATTCTTCATCTGCTTGTCTTTATCTCCACATTAGCAACCACATTTAGCTGTCTCTCTCCTCTCTCTGTCTCCTTTAAGTTTCGTCCTGTCTCTACCTGTCTTGCGCATTGCTGAAGTTCTTGATTTCTCTTTACAACCCCCCTCCTGCTTCCCCTCAGAGGTGGTGGGAGGAAGAGGAGCACCCAGTCAAAAAGAGTAGCCACCCCAGGGCACATCATGAAGAGTTCACGAGGTGGGAGTGCAGCAGACCTTGTGTCAGACTCCACCTTCTCCGACCCGCTAAACCCAGCCCCGGTCCCACCCAGCCTCTCCCGGCCATACCCATAGGAGGTTTTTTTGTTTTTTTTTCATGGGGAGACAAATACCACATCATGAAATCACACAGTTTTCACCGTGAAAAAAAGGTTGTCATTCCTTGTGCTGTGAAGTTCCTGTGTCACGTGCACAGCGTTTTTATTGTGCAGTTCGCAGCAGTAAAGTTTAAGAAAAGATTATAGCCCTGACATCCACCTCCCACTCCTAACCAGGATTGTTTCTTTTTTTTTCAGATTTCCAGACCTTTTTGTTCCATATTCAAGAAACTGAATATCGTAGCTTTAATGGAAAGTTGTTGAAAGTTTCATGTCTGAATGTTACACACAAATGGAGGTAACATCCTCTGAGTGCTTTTCTCTCTGAGTGAAGGCAGGAAAGGAAAATGACAGCGACAGAGAAAAAGCTTGGATAACCGAGGGAAAGGGGAACATCTTTTTTGTTCTGTTCCTCCACATGAGTTCAATTCTTATAAGCATCTGGAAACACTTACAGCTGCAGTGCTGGCTGTGTTATGCTCAGCTCTGCGCTGTGACTTCAGCCTCGGAAACAAAACCTTAAGGAGGAAAAATGAAAACAGGCGCAAGGTTTTTTGGTTCGTCACAGGAATAAAAGTCTGTATGTGTAAACACAGACGGACAGTTTTTCGTCTCATTGAAGTTCATGAAGTTCGTGTGTATTACCTGTGATGATATTTGCATCTGGGTTTTAATACAGACAACAACACTTAGAAATGAATGATCCCAACAGTCATCTCAAAAAGTTTACTACATTAAAGTAAAGTGTAATGGAATATATTCACTGTGTGACTGTGTATTTATATACAGTACAGGCCAAAAGTTTGGACACACCTTCTCATTCAATGCGTTGTCTTTATTTTCATGACTATATACATTGTAGAGTAAAATAAAGTAATGATGGTCACTCGTTTTTCTTGAGTCAGCTGATTGGTTCTTGCCATAGTATGAATT
>OOFC01049986.1:46025-69291 GCA_900323345.1 Pseudochromis fuscus
TTAACCCTTTAAACCAGGGGTGGGCAATCCTGGTCCTCGAGGGCCGCTATCCTGCATGTTTTAGATGTGTCCCTCCTCCAACACACCTGATTCAAATGATCAGCTCATCAACAAGCTCTGCAGAAGCCTGATAATGATCCTGGAGATTTGAATCAGGTGTGTAGGAAGAGGGACACATCTAAAAAAACGCAGGATAGCGGCCCTCGAGGACCAGGATTGCCCACCCCTGCTTTAAACCCTAAGGCCCCCCAATTGGGGGAGCCTGAGACTTGTCTCTGGTATTTTTCTATAGTTGAAATTTCAAAATAAGAGCTCAGGGCTTAAGGGGTAAAAGTCTACCGGAGCCAGTTTTTTTCAGTCAACACCTAGTGGTCAACCCTGGTATTACACTTCCACACTCACCTTACTGTTCAGACCAGGTGGCAGTGTTTCAAAGGTAACTGGACAACTGGCAATTCAATGCTTCATGCACACATTGCATAGTTTGTGGTTTCTTTGATATAAATAGCATTTACAACTAAGTACATTTACAACTGAGTATTTCCCTCAATGCATCTCCTTCTCCTTGAGTAAAGTTTACAACCTTTCACTCCTGTTTCTTCTCCGATCTTGACAGAAAGTATGAAAAACAAAGGATTAAACTTTCCACCTGCCCTTTCGACACATTTTTCTTCAGCTTTTTAGAGAAGATGATTTACCACATGCAGTCCTTAGCAGTGCTGTGCTGAGTGGAAAACAAAATCTCATTGCTGAAACCTCTGCTGAAATAAAAGAAGTTTATATAATAAACATTTTCATATTGACCCTGAACTCTGGACGGAGGGAAGTTGCTGTAAGATGTGGTTTGGAAAGTCTAGGTCAGGATTAAATGCACTCGATCACGAAGCCAAAAATGTGGCTTCAAAGTAAAAAACGTCATCGTCAACATTGTGCTGGGTCACTGATATCTTAGCTGCTTTTGATGCATTCCTCCCTCTCTCTGTGACAGCTTTCACCACACGTAGCACTCGAAACTAGACTTCAACAAGCCGTTTGAAACTAAAACCTAAAGTAAGAGAGATCCTCATACACATACAGATAAGCTTTGCTAATTATCCCAGTCTTTTACTGTTGTTTTTGATAGTAGCCTGAGTCTGGGAGAAGTCCTTCAGAAGCAGTTAGCTCTTAGTATTTCAACTCAGGATAATTCTTAATGGTCAATCTGGGCTGATATAGCCTCATTCTGTACTCTGGCATCTGGATAAAAGTCTCTCTGCTGCCTACAGCTTGTCCAAAACTGTTCTTATCGCCATCACACTAATATACTACCGGTATATTACCGGTTAGTCAAATGGGTCAGGTGTCAGGTCATATCCGCCTCCTCACTTCTCCTTTCATATCCAAATATGGTCACATCTGGCTCCAACCAACATGGCGAAGTTCAAATGCCAAACTCCTGTCTTCAAGTCCACAAACCAAGAGGTGATGTTAGCTTCATCCGTTCCATATACTAGCGTTGTAGTACTCGAGACGACTTTTTAAGGTCTCGTCTCGGAACCGAAGGCATTTTTACTCGGTCTTGTCTCGGTCTTGGACAGGGTGGACTCAGGTTTTTTGATCAAGACCAATCAAGACCAGGACAGCACTACCATGATAAGTGAGAAAAGTAGAATATAGCTGCTACTTTCCTGGTGTCATGTGGTCTTTGTGACACGTCCCCTGTACACAGAGAGTGGATGAAGACGACTGGAGACTAAGAAAATTAGTTTTTGTTGCTGTTGCATTCATGTAACAGCAAACTTAATTTAAAAAGATATATATATTGGTCATTTGGTTCTGTTTTGTTGTGATTTTTCTTTGATATAAACAGTCTTGGTCTCATCTCGGTCTCGACCTCCAAATGTCTTGGTCTTGTCTCGGTCTCGATACTCTCTAGTCTTGATAATGTCTTGGTCTCAGTTGGTATGGTCTTGACTACAACACTACCATGTACAGAGTTTGGATGTGAGTGTATTCTCTATTAAAACATTACACACAAGTCTTTTTTGCAGGGGTGTCAAACATATGGCTCGTAGGCCAAAACCGGCTAGCAGGAGGGTCCAGTCTGGCCCAGTGGATGAAGTGTGAAAATTCAAATTTATGCATTTTTATGTAACAAAAAATAATACATTTACACAGCATTTTTTTCCATAACAGCTCCCACTTTGTATGGTGTGGTGAGTGAGTTAAGGTGAGGATTACCACACACACATGTGGAAATGTCTGTAAATTTATAGTAATTTCTAGATCTTGACAAGTTGTTTTATTCATAAAGTGAAATATTTTCCAATTCCAGATAAACTGTGACTCTAGGTTGTAATGCACATGTGTAAATGATAAACTGAGGCATGATATTTATACATTATTATGCTGCTATTTTCCTGGATGGGCCCAGTTGAGATCAAATTGTGCTGTATGTGGCCCCTGAACTAAAATGCCTCGACACCCCTGCTTTATTGTCATCCACTGCAGTTTGTTTCCTGGAAAACTTCACACTCTTCTCCAGCTTTTTTCTCTCTTCACTTTCTGCACATCTCCAAGAAAATAGTTAAGATAGCAAAACACAACACTACTTGTTTGCTCGACAGTGACAGATGGCCTTGCAAAGCGCAGGACATCCATTTGACGGTAAATTGACATGGTTCACAGTCTATAGAAACATTGTTTACTGTCCACTTGGTGCAGTACATTGTCCAGTCTTAATACCAATCCAAGGCTTATGGCTTAAGAGTTTCTGTGTGCACTGATGTAAACAAAACCCTTGTTTTCCCCACTGTAACCTAATCCTTGGACTTTATTATACAGTTTATAGAAGGGGTTCTTATAATCACTCCACTCCTCCCAACCTATTTTCACCTTTTCATCCTCCTGCTTTATCCACTTTTTTCCCTCCGTTCTTCGCTGTGACCTGGCTGTGCGAGCGCATAATACTGCAGCAAATAATACCTAAATTGAAAGCTCATTAAGGAAAGATTACGGTCTCTCTCTGAATAGCTATAGTGAGCTTTGTGTTTCGTGCTCATATACAAAACAAAGAAGCAAAAACACAATGGAAAGAAACACTGCAGGAGTATGAAAGACTACAAGCAGGGCTTTTGTATTATGACTTAAACACATACCCTTGACCTGAAGTTTAAAATAAGTAAAGTAGAAAAATAACACAGTAAAATAAAGAAAAGCTGGTTTACATGTCACAGTATTTAGCTCATTTATCCACTGCACTCTTCTTCTTCTTCTTCTTGCTCCAATTTGGATGTCCTAACACTTATAAAATGATATTATATGGAAGCAGTCAGAGAGCAAAGCAAGGCAAGGACTAAACCAGCCCTGATTACTGTGAGAAAACACAGCAGGAGGTCAAAGAAAAATGTACGGCATAAGGTACGAAGGAGCTAATTGGCTTGCTGAGCAGAAAAATCAGCGCCATCCATTCCCTTGGCTTTATTTAGACATGCCCTTCATTAGGTGAGTACAAAGGGGACAGAGCGATGATCACGTTTATTGAGGGGAGGTGGAGAACGGGGCTCGCGTGCAGCGTTGGTTCGTGTATGTTTGTCGCAAAGAGGACGGAGGTGGTGGTGGTGGAGGTGGTGGTGGTGAGGGGGCTTCCTTGTTTATATGTATGTGCCTTTGTCTCAGTGTGAGCGTCTCAGGATGACCGTAAAGCCGCAGACAGAGACAGGGATGAGATGGATGAGGTGGGCGACGTGTGTGCGCATGCAGGCTCGGTTTGTGTAGAAACTTTGTCAAGAGCCCAGTGGCATGTCGCCGCATGTGTGTGTTCACCAGTCCCCGCTGTTTGTATTCAAACATACATGGCTGCAAAGACAAACACAGACTACTGATGTATGACCATAGACTGTAAATGGACAATGAGGAAGTGCAAAAGCATGAAATACTCACGAGGACCCCAGCTCCAGTTGAAAATCAATTCAGAAATGGTCATTTTCTGTCATTAAATACTCAGTTATATATATTTTCCACATGTTGATCTGATGTCATAAGCTAAAGTTAACCATTTAAAGCCGAGCAGTGACAGGTCTCAACATGCGTGTTTGGATTACCGTAATTATGCGACGGTTTGCTCAATCAGAAAAATTCCAAGAGCCCTAGAGCAGAGATGTTGCACTTCACAGTGAATATGGTGCCATTACGGTAATTTCAGTAGCATCTCCCAGAAGCCTGCAAAACAGCTGATTCACTATATACTACATGTTGTAAGTGTAATAATAGTGACAATGAAAAAAGAATAGCAGAAAACACAAAAACATAATTTGATTTTAGAGTTTTAGTGAACAAAAACACTGCACCTGCACATGAATGTTACATTTCGCATGTTAAATATGAATTTGAAATGCAGGCTCAGGTGTTGAAGGGTTAAGTAGATATTAGGCTTCACAAAGAGGACTATTTAGGGGCGTGGCTAGTTTGATCCAAAGGTCTGATTTATAATAAGAGCAGCCCTAATGTCAAGTCTGACACACATTGGGCAGTTCAAAGGTCAGACCCGCCTCCTCACTCCTCCCTTCATACCCAAATATGGTCACTTCAGACTTCAAACAACCAACAAATGCCCATCTCCTGGCTGAAAAACACAAATCCACACACCAGTGGGTGACGTCGCGTTAGCTTGATCCATTCTATATATAGTCTGTGTGTTATGTTCACTATCGAGGGAAAACTGGGGGATTTTATGAAAGGCAAATCAAAAAGAGGAGATTTAACAATTTGGTTGAAAAAGAGAGGGAAGAAAAAAACATTATCCAAGAGGAGCTCGTGTTAAAATGACATTTATTGAGGCATCTAGTCCCTCTCTTTTTTCCCCAACAAACAGCTACTACGTGGCAATAACAAAGGCTGACTAAAAAGCCCATTCTAGTACATTAAAAGCCTTCTAACAAGACCATGAAGTGGAATTGTTTCCTGCCGTACTCAAGAGTGAACAAGCGTTTTGAATCGGGGAGAGATGCTGGATAATAGCCTCTCCTTCAAACTGCCTCGCCTATCAAATGCTCCGCGTATTGACCTGCACTAATCATCTTCACTAAGTGGCAATTTAGACAATTATCCCCCCAAAATTTCTCTTTTAAAACTAAGTACTCTCTTAAATGAATTCATATTATTCGACACAATGTGCCCACACTCATCCTGGGAAGTTTTTTTTTTAAAGCTTAAAGATCCAATCTGTATATTTTTTTATTTATTTAGCAAAATTAATTATAGGACTGACTTTTATGTAGTGATACTTCAAAAAATGAAGACCTCTTTCATCAACTGTGTTTACAAATCATGCTAATTAGATCACATTAGCAGATTTTTTTTAACACTAGTTTCTCTCTGCATGTTTTGACCCCGTCCATCAGTATTTTATGCATCAGTATTAATACATACACATATATATTTATTTATTTTGTGCAGACGACTCACATAATAGGCCTCTCGCATAAAAATAAATCCATCCCACGTGATTTGGCTGAAATGTGCGGACGGTGGCCAAGACAAGTGTGAAACGCGTTACAGTGGGGATGACGTGTCGCAACACTCTGCTCAGTTCATTTGCACATTGAACCATAAACTTGGCTCGATAAACACTATAGTGCATGCACAAGCAGATATGAAGTTCAAGTGACAGTTTGGCGAAAATTTACAACACCTGTGTGTGCGTGTTGTGTACTAATGCATGTGTGTGTGTGCTTTCCACCCACTGCAGTCTACAGGGGAAGCGAGCCGATACTCCTCCTTTTCTTTTTTTTTTTTGCTTTGTCTACGATTCCCCTGCTGTAACCTGCCCATACATTATTGAGCAGTGAAGAACATTGTTTCACAGCGTTAATTTTTCAGCAGGCGAGGGGTGGACTGCAGACACACCCTATCCTTGAGCCACGGGTTAGTCAGGTCACTGAAGCATACTGTCTCGTATAGAGCTGTGTGTGTGTGTGTGTGTGTGTGCTTCATTTCTATCATCTGACTGCACCTACTTCCTCATACACCTTGTAAGCCCACAAAGTGATTTTAAAACGACCCGATTCTTCACTGATGTAAACAAATCTCCGCTGACGTAAATTGGTTTAAAGTCTTACAGCACATTAAGTTTCCAATGGAAGAAGTGGGTTTAAAAATCCTGCCTCTTTTTAGTCTGCAAGGACCTCAGCCGAGCGGAGAAAAGGTTATCCGAGATGTTTCGTGCAGGATTTTTCTTTTTTTTTTTTTAGCCATATGATCCTGACACACGAGATGCTTCTCAGCTTTATTGTGTCCCATAATACAGGAATTGATTTGCCTCCATAAACATAATAGCATAATATGCTCAGTGTACTGTGCTCCACACTCCACCACTAAGGAGATTTTTCTTTCTGGATCTTGTGGGAAATTAAACCAGCTTGCTCCTGAGTAAGCACACACACACAAACACACCCATACACACACACACACACACATCTGCATGTGAAGAATGGAGGCAATTACACTGAAGTAAGAGAAATAGAGAAGCATGTATTGGCATGTGATAAATTATATTCCCTTTTCATTCCTATACTTTACCTGTGTATGAAAGCTTACTTTTTTCCCCCCCTTTGTGTGGCTCTGTTTCATGGCATTACCTGCTTAGTCTAGCTTTGCAAGTCATTATTGGAGTCGGGGAAGGATTGCCGTGGGTTAAGTGATAAAAGGTAAGCATGCACGCTGAGAGCTTAGTCTGTCGTGGCGAAAGGTTAGCTCATAGATTTACGAGCGCCATCCCTCTCTGCCCAGCCTGTTTAAAGAGGTAGACACTTTTAATATTTGAGCCACCCTGATTGATTGCAGCCAGACACTGCTGTCTTATTCCTGCATCGGATGAGATGAGAACAAAGGAGAGGACAGAGAGTGATACCAGTTTTCAAACTTTTGAATATTCATCTAGGAAACAAATGTATCGTTTCACAATGAGTTATCACATATTGTTTTATTTCTGACATATCTCAGTCCAGTGGTTCGCAGCTTTTCCAAACTTGGTGGTGAATCTGAAAATCGTTTCATCATTAAGTAGATTTTACATTTCAAAAAGGTCACACACGTTGGGCAGTGTCCTCGGGTTCAAGGGTTAGACCCGCCTCCTTCCCTTCATGTCCAAATATGGTCATTTCTGGCTCCAAACAACCAACAAATTCCAAACTCGTGGCTTCAAAATCCAAGTCCCTAAAACACTGACATTAAATTAGCTTTGTCTATTCTTTGTACAGTTTTTGATTGACACTGTCTGATTATAGCTATAGATCCAGCAGTGACCATATTTGGACAAAAGCTGGGGAGCAGTGAGGGGCCGGGTCCCCGAGACAGAGCATCCGAGACAGTCTGTCAATCAAACCAGCCACAATATCTACTGAATTATGAATTTATGTTCAGACAGACACCAGAAAACTGATAAGAAGGGACTTTAGCTAACAGCATCACAATGTGGAAAAATAATATATGGACTTCCTGTTCAATGACTGAAGTGTACAACAGTTTTCTGGAGCCAGCATCTAGTGGCCGTCAATAGTATTGGACTTTTTGCCACTACCTCACCGGCTTCTTCATGTCCATCTCTTACATACAGTCTCTGGTCAGCAATTTAACACAAGGCAAAGTCTGTGAAAATTGCTGCAATCAAGGAGCTATTATTTCCCCCATCCCCTTGCACTAATGGAGGTACAGCAGTTTATATATTTATATATATATTATAATATTTTACATTGCAGAAACATCCAGAGGGTGAAAAAATAGATTTTGTCGGGGAGGTGTTATTTTTATTTATTTTTTTTACCACCTCAGGTTTTTCTTGTGGCTACGAGGACATATTAACATACCAACACCAAAAGTGAAGGTGCTGAGATAAGGGCATTTACACCAAAACATAAACAAATAAAAATGACAAATTAATATATAAAAAGTCACTAATGAACCTCCGGCCTGGGTCGGGGCGTCTGCGCTGTCTCCCGGGCAGTGACGAGGTCTTTGGAAGACTTCCAGCTGAACTAAAGTCGTGAGAGGGAAAAGCAGACCAGCAAAAGTAGAGATTAGTGGCTGGGAGGATGGCCTCTTGGGAAATGCAGTGCTTACAGGCAAAGGAGGAGGAGGAGGAGGAGGAGGAGGAGGCGTCAGTGAGGCATGAATGGAACAAAAAGGGCCAACGGTAATACACTGGAGACTCGCCAAAAGCTGCGTGCTGGAGCAAGACGCATGTGTTTGTGAACATGTGTGTGTGTGTATGAGCTGAGATGTTGTGGATGTATGTACAGCATAGTGAGCAGCTGGCTGGGTTTGTGTAATCTACATGCTATATATGTGCTGTGTAAGTCTGCGTGTGGACACAGGCTGGTGGAAATCGGCAGCTGGCCTGGCTCTGAGTGTCTCTTAGGGATGAGTAAAATATCAGTCAGCACGCACGTTTGCCAAACCCTTTCCTCACAACACACAAAATGTACAGTTCTGTGCATACACTGGCGCAGTTTGGAGCATTTCCCATCCAGCGCACACATTGAAATACACACACATATACACACACTCAGCAAGAGAGCCAGACCAGTGTGCTAAATAAAGACAGACAGTAGAACAGATTTTCACACCCTGCGGGACCATTAGCAGCTCAGTTAGACCACCAGCAAACTTCCATCATCATCAGCATCGCAAACACATTTTGACACCTGCCATCACAGAATGACACACACACACATGCACACGCACTCACGCAGTGTGTAGGAATACACACATCACACGCAGACACATATGTATAGGCATTTATCCACCGTAATTAATGTGGAGTTGGCTGAATGTAGCAGCAGGAAGTTTGTCGTCGGGTGAAAGTTGGGAGTGTGTGTGTGTGTGTGTGTGTGTGTGTGTGTGTGTGTGTGTGGCCCCCAGGCTGCAGCTGAAATATGTATGCTGTGTCCAGTGGCGCTGGGCCCCTGAGGACTGAGCTAGGAGGGAGGTTGCTGCCACCACGGCACCGCAGCCTTCTGGGAAAAAAAAAAAAAAAAAGTACGAACTTATCTGTGGAAAAGTCAGCGGTATATTTTGCACCACGAATACTAACAAGCTGAGAAAATCATCTATAAACCTGCAATCTCTGATATACACATAATGAGAAGAACTTAAGAGCATCTATTGAAATGATGTTTTATATAAGAGGACAGTTTTCCTTGACACAGGTGATTTTTGGTCAGCATGACTAGCCACTATTCACTCGGCATCACCTTCAGTCCAGTGGGTTTTTGTTCATTGTAAAAACAAAATACTAATCCTGAATACAGGAGAAATATGTCTGAGGTCAGTGGCACATAATGGTAAAAATGTTGCGTGTCAGACATCTGAAATATCTCCCTTGTGGTCAGAGATCAACAAATACAAGCAAAGTTTCAAGTAGTTCTTCATGTTTCTTTTTGTGTGTAACTTTATTATATACGTGTGACACTGGAGCCTATAAGCAGTTGGTGGTAATGAGACTTTAAAGGGGCATTTTGACCTTTTTAAGGGAAGCATTCAGAGGGAAACAGGGAGAAATTTCCCCTGAGTGTGGCTTGTGTTACTTTAGAAATGAATTCTCCAAGTTCTCCTCAATTATGAATTCTCACCCCGGGGCAGGCATTTGTACCTGGCACTGTTCTCATTAATGAGCGAGCTGATTTAATTGACTGTGTGCTGCAGACTTGGTGGTGAGCATCCGTCTGACACACTAACCTCCACGTATACATGCACACACACACACACACACAAAGGGACTAACTAATACACACACGCAGCTTTAAACCGACCTGGGCCGTGGCCCCAGGGAGCATCCACTAGCATGGACTGTGCCGTATGTAAATGAGGGGGCCTCTAACACTCAATAATTCCTTTGTGCTGTACAGTTGGGTTTAGTTTGCCTGTGAATGCATTTGCTAACACTCAGTGGGGGTGTATAACAACTTAATGTTCATGGTGTGTGTATCTCTGCATTTCATTAAATATGGGACACTGTATGGCACTGAAGCTTTTTTTATTTGTGGTAATATTTGTACAGTAGTTGCTGCTTTTCAATATCCTGCATCCTCAAGGTGGAGTTTGTTGTAGAACGACTTTAAACTCAAGGAACTGGTCACGTTAAATGTTTTTTAATACCAAAATTAAAGACTCCATAGGATGTTAATGTTGCTAACTTCCCTGTTGTACAAGTAACTTTTCTTTTACTGCAAACTTCAGTGCTTTTTAATTATATTTTGTCTCACTTCGTGTCTCTGTCCAGGTCTGTCTTTGTGTCTTTGAGATTGTTAATCTCTGTGGAGCTCACCTGGTTAAATAAAGACTAAATAAATGAACTATACAGTAAGTGCAGCGGCTGGTATGCCTCTTATAGGTAATTAAATTCTCAATTATTTAGTGATCCTAACCATCTGATACCCTCAAACATCTTTTCCACACACTCCCTTTGGCTGTGTGACAGATGTGAGTAATTCCTCAAAGACAGATCCAAATAAGCTCGATCATGTCACAGTTATGCTGTTACAGTATAGGACATATGCACTTTAATTCTTGTTGCAGTTGTTTTGATCAGTATGAAGGTGCAGTCATGCAAACAGCTGATGCTGATCTGCATGTGGGTTAATTTATGTGTTGACCTGTTGGTGATATCTTGACAAGGGAGCGACTGTGATCTTCTTAGTAAGAGTAAGAGAAGCTGAGAGGTGTGAGCTGCTGGTTACATCACTCCTCTCTTAATTCCCATTGATAATTACTGCATAGAAAGCACTTGTAGCACTTTTGTTGAGCTTGTAAAGTAGTTTTATTGATTCAATAAATCAATTCAAATAAGTTGTAAATGCGTATAAGTGTGGTCGCTAATTGCTTGTTGTCAGTCAGTGGAGCAATGACAGGTTTTTGTCCACATAGTGAGAACGCATCAGATGGGATGTCACCGCGGCACAATCTAGCTGTACTGATGCTATAGACTGAACACTGTTGCCCTCTTGTGGTGAAATAGTAGTGAAATGTAATGATTTGTTCATTGGGTAATATCCTCTTTGTAAAAAAATAAAAATAAAAATTGAGATCTGTTTTTCCCTCCATGTTGCTAACAGATGGACCGGAAACACCATCAGTGGAGGTAATTACTAGAATTAATATCCAATGAAATTTGAAGGGTTAATAGAAAATTAATTGTACAACAAGAAAAAACCAACTGCTCCCAGTCTGCACCCTGATCGCTGCTGCTCGCCGATATATTTGTTTATTAGCGGTTGTGCAACAGTTCCCCACTATTCTCTCACTTTTACAGCATGTACAATAATTAAAATAATGGAAAAATAATCGACATGTTAATGAAAATAATCATTACTTGCAGCCCTGAGCCATAACGTCCCCAGAGTGGGTTTTTTTCCCACCGCTGCATGTGCAGATTCAACCATTTGATAACAGTGATGAGCTCTCGTGGACTTTCTAATGAGAGAAGCTACTGCAGATACTCATCAGTGATCAATGTTTTCTTTGGCCTCACACCTTCCTGCGGGTGGATCTGTTTGCGGGTGATACAGTAGTGCATGGTTGCATTTTTTTGTTTGCCTCTTGCTGCATTGCCGCCTCTTCCCAACATGCCTTTTTTTTTTTTTTTTAATCTCCCAATCGAACATTAAAGCAATATCACCGGGGAACAATTAGTCTCAGCCATCTCCAATCACTATTGCGCATCTCAATTTCCCTCATTTTCAGACTCTCCTTTTCCATGCCAGGCATAGCATTAACCCACACTGCTTTGGGAGATGCCCAGGCACTTCAACTCTAAAGGCAGCTCAGAGTCTATTTTACATTTTATCTCGATTTTGCATCTGTTAAGCCCTCTGTCTGCCACGCTGCTCTCTCATATATCATTCTCACTCATTTTTTTTTCTTACATCACTTAACCTAAGCGTTCATTTTTTCTTGTATAGTCTCTCTCTGCACCGACGGAGACTCTGCACTTCACAGTGTGACTTTCTGATTAGCTGCGTCTGTGTTTTGGCTCTGCTTTTTATGCCTCTGCCGTATTGGAGGCTTTCTTCATGTTTAACTAGCTTAAGGGATCAGATCTTAACAGAACACAGCGCAGGCAGGATGGCAAGGGGCCCAATTTTGAACTTGAAAACGCTAGGTAGTAATGTGAGTTGAATCTCACGGATCAATACTGTGCGGTATTTTATTGAGTCTCCTCTGTCTTCTTGTGTTTGTTATAAATATTTATTCACGCTAGCCTACAGGCTGGCACCGCGCTCAGGTTATCGAAAGTCAGAAGTCAAACCAAAGCGCCGTATATAAATATGCATTATAAAGGTGCTGGAATTTGTGAATATTCATGATTGACTTCCTGAAATATGTGGTGCACTTTTAATCTGCAAACAACAACATTTCATCTGCTTGTAATTTCCCTTGGTTTTCATCATTATGTAGCTTTGTATGTGTCACGACTCATCACCTTGGATCTCTAGTTAATGAAAGCAAAAACATTTCTTCCTCTTATTTCGACTACTTGAAATTATTCTCGGGTTGGAGGAAGATGAAAATTTTTAACCTTACTAACCAAATAAATGTAATGTTTGAATTTGTTATTTGGTTCCTTGAAATAAAACTATTCATGTGGCTGTTTTATAATCTGAAAAATGTCTACCCACCTTCATGATGGTGGTGCAATGGTTTTGATCATTTTTGATTAGTATTATTTCCAGTCAATCAGTCAGGGTACTAACAGCCTAAACAAAGATTTACACCTGGAAACTATGAGTGTTTCACAGCACTATGCACCTCCATGATAAGATACTCTACCTCTTTTGATGTGTTTAGTGTTCACAGGAAATGAAGCATGGACTTCCAGAGGTCTCAGCAGTAAATCTGAGTCTGTGATTAAAAGTGAAAAGCTTGTAAATCATCTTTGGTTCCTTCACTCTGTTTTACTTTCATCCCCTATTTTCCTCCTCATTCCTTCACTCTTATCAGTCTACCTCCAGTGGATTTGTAGAGCCTGAAATAGAGGAACCAAATATCAGCACTATAGATCATTTTGACAGTTTAATTTCAATGCCTGATTATCAGTCAATTTGATAATTATATTATCCAACCATCCAATTAATGTGTTCTATATTTACAATGATCATCAAGTAAGCTCCCCTTCTTTGCATCATTTATTAAGGGTGAGGTATTGGAACCACAAGGGACCTTGACATTTCCTCTGTGAGGCGTCTTGATTGAGATGTATAAAAATCGGTGTGTGTTGCCAGGTTCAGTATGTGCATCACCCTGCGGAGAGGTCCTCGCTGGTCCTCCTCAATCCATTCCTTCACACTCAACAGAGCGTGTTCGGGAAACACAGAAAGAGCGAAAGACAGAGCGAAACGGAGTGGAGGCGAACGAATGATGAAAGGATTTCATGCCTCCTCCTTGGCTTTACTCCTCTCCTGTCTGCTTGTGTCTAGCTCGGAGGAAAGTGCTGCTCTGTGCCAACGAGTTACTGACACACAAATACACAGAGCAGGGAGATGCAGGACCGATCCTTCATGACTTGATGCCTCTGCTTCCTCTTTGCTGTTTGCCAGACGTCTTCGACACTCCCAGAGCAAAGTCAAAATCACTCCACGCAGGCAACAGTGCATCGCTCGAGATTAGGTGGCTCCAAACGGGACACGTATGCAAAGAGTTTTCCATCTGGAGTGCGGCGGCTTTGTGTTTACATGCTGGTGGTAATCTAATACCGCAGAATTTGCTTTGTCTTAGATTAGATTCGAGCATCTGACCATATACAATCTGTTACAGTCAGATAGACGTAAGCACCAGCTACCGTTGCCTCAGTGTTAAAGTCTTTGCATCTAAGTGATTTTCACAATTTTTGAGAAACCCGATGTTTGCGCTACGTCTGTGCTTAACTTTATCTGGATAAGGAAAGGTTTACACAAAACAAACACGCTTCCTTCTGGCTTATTTCTAAAACTCTCAAACTTTTCCTGACATTTTGGTTGTGTCTTCATGTGCACGTTTATGCCTTCAGGATCATGGATGTGGGATTTAAGGATGGGTCCTCTTTATGCGGTACTGAGGTGTTTTTTGTTGGCTCGTCCAAGTTGAAGCTTAAACTAAGTCCAGTTGCCCTGACATCCTAAAATCATTTGGACAAGCCAATGAAAAACACCTCAGTAGTTGGATAGCCAGTCAGTCAGTCATCTTTTATACCTGCTTGTCTGCTGGAGCCTATCCCAGCTGTCATCAGGCAGGAGGCGGGGTACACTCTGGACAGGTTGCCAGCCTATCGTAGGGCTAACACATAGACAAACAACCATTCACTTCCACACATCTATGGTCAATTTAGTTTGATCAGTTCACCTAACAAGCATGTCCTTAGACTGTGGGAGGAAACTGGAGGTACCCGGAGAAAACCCACGCATGCACAGGGAGGACATGCAAACTCCACACAGAAAGGCCTGAGCCGAGATTCGAACCCTGAACCTTCTTGCTGTGAAGGTGCCGCCCTAGTTGGATAGCCATTTAATCAAAAACCTATTCACGCACTTTGTTGGCTTGGTTTCGAAGCAAGACGTCTCATTTATTTAAAAATTATTTGATTCTTTGCAGATGATGTGCCTCCCTACTTCAAGACAGAGCCAGTGCGTAGCCAGCTCCATCTGGAACGCAACAGGCTGGTGCTGACCTGCATGGCGGAGGGAAGCTGGCCGCTGGAGTTTAAATGGATCCACAACAGCACAGAATTAACACGCTTTTCACTGGAGTACAGGTGAGTACAAACTCATTTACTTTCATTAGGGAAGAGGTGAGAGTGAGAGAGTGAGTGATTGACCAGTACACCCATTCATTGTACAATAAATGTGACGTGCACCTGAGTTTGATGGGAAAACGGGCGTATTTGCACCAGTATTCTGTCATATGCATCCAGTAAATATTTGTTCAAAGTAAAATTACTGTTAAACTTAAGCTCTTTTTTCCGCCTTTGGCATTTCTCAAGTTATTTTCTTCTGTCTCTGCAGGGCAGTATAGTATTCTGCATAGTTTCATCATGCAGTAGTCTAATAAATAAAGAAATAGCTTTTTTAGTTTTGCTTTTTTTTCTCTCTCTCTCACTCGCTCTCGCACACTTTTATTGCCTGTGCCTTGCTCGTTTCCCCTCGTGGCTCGGTGACCTCCATCACTCTCTCTGGAGAGGCTGTGAACAAGCGAGAGGCGTGAATGAGGGTTAGGGCAGGAGATAAACCGTCTTTAATGGTAACTGGAAGATCCTAATCATGTGGCAAACATTGCTCTTATCTTCGAGAGCAGTGTGTCTGCACCGGGCGTGTGTGTGCGTCTGTGTGTGTGTATGTGTGTGTATTCTGACGGCAGTGTAAATGAAGCACTGGAGGATTGAAAGAAAGCTTGCTGACACACACTTCGCTGATCTTAGCTGAACTGTTGTGTTCATACGTGAGAAAGAAATAGAGCGAATGTGAAAACACAACAGCGGCCGGACATACGAGCAACATCGGCCTTGTTGATGGAGGACCTTTCTCTGTTCAATCTCTGGAGACAGATAAGACCAGAGTGGGAACAGCAGAGTAGGAAGGGCAGAAGTGACACACAGCTGCTGGAACAATTGATCAAAATGGACTGTACTCGAGAACAACAACATCTGTGGGAGCCTTAGGGCTCCTTTAACTGTGGTACTGGGCGAGTGATTGAGTGAAAGAATGGCTGATAGAAGTCAGACAAAAAGTTGTGCAAGCTTCTGTGAGTATGTGTACTGTATAAAAGAGAAAGGTAATCACAGTTTCCCTCAAATAACTTACATCCTATCAGTCTTTTTGTCTTAAACTGACTTCCTACTGGTTTGAAAGGCACCACTTAAAAGAAGTAATGATTGCACGGTGTATGTGGAGCCATGTTTGAACAGTGAAGGCAATGTGGGAGTACTAGAAATTGCAATTCCAGCGATGGCCACTTGATGATGGCTCCAAAAAACCCAGAGAAACCCAGTCAATGATGTCATTAGCTTCAGTCAACTTTTCTTATTACTACCGTATTTTCCACACTATAAGCTCCACCTAAAAGCCTTTAATTTTCTCAAAAACCCACAGTGAGCCTTATCATCCGATGCGTCTTGTATATGGATCAATATTGGTTAATTATAGCTACCGTGGTCAGGGGGCGTATATTGTGATTGCACTAACGTTTGATTTACCGTAGCGGTATCAGACTGTTTCTTTTACATGTTTACTGAATCAGGGAAAAGTTCCCTCCACGTTTGTGATGCACTAACTAGGTGATAAAAAGTTGCACTACCTGTTGTACCTTGCTGTTGGTAAAAGATAAAACTACATCACTGACGTTACCTCGAAGAAAAAGATAAAACAGCTGTTGTTGTAGCTTTGAACTGTGACAAATGGAGTTGGAAATACATTGTTTTCAATGAAGGTGGCGCAAATGTGACGGTACCGTATTGTGAATGTACTAGCTTGTTTTGGGAGTGAACGGAGTTGTCAGAACGTTGGTTTGTATTACATTAATAAAGTTTGACTGATTGTCTTATGTGACTGTTTGTTGACATTCACTTTAGTGCAGCTTCATCTAGATGGATGATAACACAACCCCAGACACTACAGTAGTTTCTATTCTATGTACTTTATAATGCAGTACACCATATATATGAAAACAGTTTTAAAATAGGCCATTCATTGAAGGTGCGCCTTATAATCCGATGCGCCTTATAGTCATCGGATATATAATGTCATTTCATCATTTGGCTTCTTAAAGAGGAATATTTAGGGGCGTGGTTAGTTTAATTGACAGCCCTGATCTCCAATGATTTACAGGTGGTTCGGACGCTTATTGTCTGCTGAACTCGAGTCTCATACTCCATTAGGCAGTGTCCTTAGGTTTAAGGGTCCGATCCATGTCCTAAGTCGTCCATTCATATCCAAATATGGTCACTTTTGGCTCCCAAAAAAATAAAAAATAAAACAAGATGACCAAATGCCGAACTCCTGGCCTCGAAACACGTGTCCACACACCAGTGGATGATGTCACAGTGGCTTCATCCATGTTTCCCATACAGTGAGTGTGTGATCATAGATGCTGCAATTCTGTCCAATAATTTCAGTTAATTTCTCCATACACAACGGTATCATGTTGGACACATGTGAGCATGCAGTCCACCTCATTCCTCAAGTCGGCCTTTTCTTTTGTGCCAGGAGAGTATTTGAGGAGTGCAGACCCCCCATATTAATGAGGTTATGGTAGAGGTCCCCAGTGCTGAGTGCTGCTTTAAATATTGACACCATGCGACTTGACCTCGTGTCCTCTGGCAACCGATCAATACTGCAAGGTCTGTGTGGGCATTATTATTCAACATGTAGGTGTGTGTGTGTGTGTGTGAGAAAGACAGAGTGTGCTGCAAGAGGTTGTGAGCAGCACAGTTTTTAGTGATCTCCTGTTGGGAGTGCTGCAGCATTGACTGCTGTCACGTAACAGCAACGGTACTTAGTCGTATCCATGGAGATATTTACACCAGTTTGGCCACCACCCTTCATCCATTTGGTTAAAAAAAAAAGATGGATTTGTCAGCCAATCAGAATCCAGCTCAGATAAACATCCCATCCAGTATAATTGGGTGTTTTTGAGCCTAGAGAAGTATGGAGCGCACAATGGTTTAGCAGATCAATCGGTCTGTAAATACACAGCATGCCACCACAGCTTCCTATCACATGGCCAAAACCTCAAGGGTGATTACCTGGCACTCCACCAGTCTTTATTCTGCCAATTAACCTAGAAACTTAATTAAAGGAGTTAATTATTAATCAAACCTCAAGAGTCATTTTGTTTGTCAATTAGTTCTTGGCTGGGTTGGTGAAGTGTGGCCTCTGCTTCAGGGAATAGTCCATTTTATTTCCCCCTCAGTTTTCATATTGTAATGAGATGGACAGGCAGGGTTTTTTTAAAGCCTTAAAGGACTTTACAAAGGCAGAAAATAATAGAAAATACATGCAATATCAACAACAGTCACTCACAGGAGGAAAATGAAACAGCTCGTCACAGCATCACAAGTTCACGCTGATTGACTTTTCATCGCTGTGTACTTACCCTCCCTTGTTGTTGTCAAGTTTTGAGGAGTGAAAATTAGTTTTTCCTACAATGCAATCACAACAAAAGATTCTTGGTCAACTCTGTATTTTCAAAATCAAGGCAGAAACAAGGAAAAAAAAAAGAAAAAAAAACACAAAATGAGATTAACATTTTGACAGCTAGCATAATAGTGTGTCACTTCGGTCTCGCCAGTAATGACTCGTCTCAGTACAAATGTCTGAATTTGTTCAGAAAGAGACCAGTAATACATTTCTTTTTGTGTGTTTGCAGATCAATCAATAGGCAGACACTACAGCTAGATATATAGATTAAGTCATGTATTTCCTGAAAAGCCCCACCCGACCTTTAAGACTCTGTTTCTGGATCTCTTATCTTATTATTCCCACTGTCTGCCTCAGTTTAATCCCCTCGTATACGAACTACCATCAAACTTCCACATCTTTTTTTTTTTTTTTTTTAAACAGATATAATTTCATGGTAGCTCTGAACAAATTAACACAAGTTCAATATTATTCCATGTCTTCGGGGGGGAAAGAGATGACAAGCTCAGCTCGCTAACTGGATGGAGATGAAGGGAAAGCAAGGGGCAAAATAGCGGAAGATGACGTCGACGGTTGTCTGCCAAATATTATATCTGCCTTTCAACTTCGCACAACCAAAAAAAAGAAGAATAATTCGGGAAATGACTCACATAATTGAGTTTCAAAGAATATGATTTATTGAATAAATGTCAGTTCTAACTTGAGACAGGTTATTGTTGTCTGTCTCGATCCGACTCTTGCTACGTTATCTAAACATGGGCAGAAACAGACTAATGGTTAAAGGAATAGGAAATGGATTATAAATACATAAGTGGCTGGTAATATTCAAGGCCCAAAAGGAAAAAAATCTGGCTTTTTATGTAGAAGCTGCGAGAGCTTTTGTGTGGTACTAGTCCTACTGCTACTACTGGACTGCCATGATGAATAACATCACATGTGCTCAAGGCTGAATCGCCATCAGTCTTTAGTACAGACGAGGTAAAGTGTGTAAGATGGCAGGAAGTCACTCTGAAGCCAGGGTTAGTTATGAGGCTCAGCATGTGCAGCTTCCACATGCTGAGCCCATGTGATGTCAGGAAAAAAAAAATCCAATCCATATTTCTGATTGGTTGAAAATTTTTAAATGGCAGCCTCCATGATTGGAGAATTTTGACATTCAGAGATAGATATCTTAGTCATCTGAGCTCTGTATTTTCAAGCATCCCCATGAATTGTTAACGTGATTATTCATCTTCCAAACTTGACCATGGGTTTTTTTTATTCCTCCTCCTTTTAATTACCATTAAACTCCAAAGGAGCAGATTTTGCAAGAAGCAAACAAATTGAAACCTATTCAGATATTTTTCACTCAAAAAATGTGTTTTTTTGTTGAATAGGAAGAAGGTTAAAGTGCACTTGTAAAAAAAAGGCAACACAACAAGACCTTGAGACTCAGATTAACCCATTCACTCGCTTTCACATTCATTCTTCTCTCAGATTCTCCTTTTTTACTTCTTCAGTGGATCCCACAAATCTTTGCGTTGCTCTCACTGTGGTGGTTGCTGCTGCTGTTCCTCATTTCAGTGAGTCACGTCAAATTCAAATAAATTATTTTATTCCCGAGCCAGTTTGCAGTGCTCTGTATTTAATCTATACAAGTTTCCCTCTATCTGCTCTAATTTCCACTCTTCAAGGCTCCGCAATGAGGCTGTGAAGAGCCCTTACATCATGAATAAAAGTGTTGAAAAGGTAAGTAAATACAAAAAATAATAAAGTATATAGAGCCACTTCAGTAGATGAAATGACAGTATCCTTGAAAAAACAGAAATCCACTAATATGAGGCGTTTTAACATAATTTTCCAGGAAAAATGGACATTTTAACATAATGCGAGACAAGGCAATAAATTATGTATTGTACAGGTTGATTAGGATTATTTATTTAATTTGATTGCTCATTTTCTCACCGCGTTAGCTCTAATGAGATCAGCGTTATTCTTTCTAAGGAGAAAGAGTCGCAGTAACATCCAATTACTTGGCTCTGAAGTTGAATCACATCCTGTAAGGGACCGGCAGGCCTCTCACACAGACAGCCAGCCAGGCAGCATCTCTCTCCGGATGACCTTAATGGATTCCCGGCTGTAACTAAAAATGTCCATTTTCTATCTCCCTGGCATTCTCCTGCACAGCCCCTAGATACAATAGATTTTTTTTTTTTTTACCTTTCTCTCTCCTCCCTTGCACTCGCTCACTCCTTGTTTTCTTTGGACCGAGCCGAGCGAGTGAGTCAGAAGTGCAAGTGAGACAGCGATGGAGAAACAAGCAGACAGCGTTTGGTTTTTTTTCCTATTATGATGCACATTTACTGTTGTAAATGTTATGAGTGTGTCACTGCGCTTTTCTAATGGCCGATCCGCGGCCGGCATTATCAAACATTTCTGTATTCACAAGTACACCTAGTTATGTTCGCAGTAAAAATGCTGTGATGTAATTAATAGTTGAGAACGTTCTGCTCAGTGGCATGTGTTATGTCTGGATTATGTGTTGGTTTGTTTCTCGCTTTGATGTTTTCTTTTTATACTGTAATCAAAGAGTATTGCACTACTCCCTGCTACCTCGGCCTTTATCCAAGCAAATGCAAAGACTTTTATGTATTCTGTTTATTATGTTTGTGATATACTACTATTTCTTCACATAAAAACTGGTGTTCAATGAGAAGCCGGGTCGCTGAACTGCAGCTGGGGCTACGATCAGAATAAATAATAACGGACCCTAATAAATACAGATGGTAAATAAATTAAACCTGTGTGCCTGCAAGTATTTCACAATAAAAGATGGTAAAGGTTCATTTAAATGCTAGTCGGGGGCTTAAACAAAGTGTTTGAGTTCATGTTAACAGCATAAGGCAGAAACTTCAGTCACTCCTGATCCTGTTTGAAGCCTCAAAACAATTTGCAAAATGACCAAATTAAAAATAAAGTCCTGCCTCTAAATGGTAAATAGAGTACATTTATATAGCGCTTTCATGACCTTAGCTAGGTCCTAGTGTTCATTAGCTAGGTCCAAGGCAACTCATTCACCCATTCACACACCAATGGCTACCGAGCTGCCATGCAAGGTGCTAGCCACCATTGGGAGCAATTTAGGGTTCAGTGTCTTGACCAAGGACACTTCAACATGTGGACAGGAGGAGCCGGGGATCGTACCCACAACCTTACAACTCAAAGGGGACCCACTCTACCACTGGAGCCACAGCCGCCCTCTAACACAAGCTAGCCCCAAATAGAGGCAGTTACGGTAAATGAATGCCCCGGACAATATTTTGAAGATTTGCAGTGCTGTATTACTTCAAATAGTGGCCACTATTGGCCTCTATTTGAGGCCAGCTTGGATTAGAGACAGGCCTTTTTTCTGGCTTTCCTCTGTTTGATAAGAGAATTAGTCACATTTTAGTATGAAGCCTCGTTTTGAGGCAGGATCAGGAGCTGATCAAAACTTTAACAAAATAATGCTGTCCATGCAAAATCAAGACGTCTGTAAGCATTTCAAACTAAAAGCCCTCCAGTGTTACAGTGGACACAATCACCTTATGTCTTAACAGGGCTTTTATTGTGAAATAATAGCGCTTCAATGTATTAAACCCTGTTGTTTTGGTTTTTTTCCCGGCCTGTATTTGTGTTCTGGTCCTAATTTGTTCATACTGACCATGACATGACCGTAACCATTTAACTGCAGGTTTTTATCAATACATTAATTAAGAGATGTGTCACTGCTGTGTCGACAAACTCCACCACCAAGAGAAACTGGCTTTTACAGAGAATCTTGTTGAAGAAATGTGGATAGAAAATAATGATAAAATACTCATAGTAGTAGTTTGTATGAATAGTCTCCATCAGACAGTTGTTTTGAAGGAGGATGCGAACATGTCGAGACCATCCTCCCGGGCCCCCGGACAAATTACCCACTATTGATTTCCAGTGGCTTAAGCCAGAAGTCCCCATTACCTGTCATGTATTGTATGTGGTCGGTGTTAAGAAGGAACGATATCCGTATCCCATCCTGTATAATTTAAAAGAGATCTCAGTCATGACCTAATACACTTTTAAATGACATCCCCTCCAAAAATATACACTGTGTTATTGATTTGTGTTCGGAGACATTGCCTGTAGCTCAGTGAAGAAACTAAATGTGTGGCGTTCGATTTTGTGTCAATGTGCGGTGTTTGCCACGTGCTCCCGTTTGACTTGATTTTATTGCTTTTCTGTGATGGATATTTTACGCAAGTGATAAGCACGAGCATATATTATCCTCCTGTTAAACATTACTCTCATCAGTCCGTCATGATCCCTCGCATAAACACACAATTAGGCTGTCAAGAGTAAAATTTTTTTTACATCGAAACCCCTTTGTTTATTTAATATTCAATACGGCTCAAGTGACATCAAACTGTTACACGAGGGCTACGACCTTTTATATAATCACAATGCCACATGACTCTATACGTCTGAGATAAGTATTGTATAGAGCAATGTAGATTTTAAATTAATTGCAGTATTTATAGGAGAAATGACATATGAATGGAAACATTTTTAAAGCAGCAGCAAATGCATTTGAGGATTTAAAAGATGTGAGTTTCATTACCGGCTCATCCCAAATTTATGGTGCCTTTTAATTAATCATGATTTGCTTTTACGATAAGGTATAATTACAATGTCCTTGTGATGAGAGCGGTTATAATGTTACTATTTAACTAGCAATTTGAATAAAATGCTATTAGAGCTAACCTTGGGAACAGGTATGATGTTATTATGCTCAATAAAGTGCAGCGCAGCCACCTTCGATCAAGGATTATAGTTTTCCCAGTTATCCTCTATAGCATGTCTTTATCTTTTCCTCCCTCTTTCTTCCACACTCTGCCATCCATCCATCCATCCCTCCATCCATCCATCCATCCATCCATCCATCCATCCATCTATCCTTACATCCATCCATCCATCATCCATCCATCCATCCATCCATCCATCCATCCATCCATCCATCCATCCATCCATCCTTACATCCATCCATCCATCCATCCATCCTTACATCCATCCATCCATCCTTACATCCATTCATCCATCCTTACATCCATCCATCCATCCATCCATCC
>OOFC01049987.1:0-11760 GCA_900323345.1 Pseudochromis fuscus
CTCGATAATGTCTTGGTCTCGGTCGGTACGGTCTTGAATACAACTTATGAAGATGTGGCGGGCTGGTGACACCACGTGATCATTGTCAATTCCACTCCACTCAAGAACATATCTTCAATTGATGCGGTAAGTATAAGGGATCCTTAACAACTAGTCCTATTCAGAAGTCAGACCGGCTGACTGGGCGGCTCTGCTCCTCTGAAGTCCACCACCATCTCCTTAGTGTTGGTGGTGTTCAGGAGGTGGTCAGTGAAGGCCTCCACAAGGTCCCGGTCCTCCCTCTCTGTCCACACAGTACACATGCTACAGCAGCTGTATCCTCTAAACACCTCTGTACATGGCAGGACTCTGAGTTGTACTTGAAGTCAGACGTGTACAAAGTGAACAAGACAGTCCCCTGTGGAGCCTCGTGCTGCCCTCCACTGTGACAGAATCACAGGCCCCCAGTCCCTTCAACTCTGGCCTGGCTGTTGGTCCCTGATCCTGGAGGTTAAGGAGAGAGCCACCTCCAGACCAAGGAGATTCTCCCTGAGTATGGGAGGCAGGATGGTGTTGAATGTGATCTGGTACATTCAGATAGGCATACTAATTCACATGGGAAGTCCTTGTGAAAAGTAAAAAAACACATTTACCATGTACAAGGAACATGTTTATAGTATTGTGCAAAAGACACATGCTCCACATATTTCACATGTGATGTTTCCAGGTTTTTTTCTGTGAGGTTGTGTTTTGAATCAAATGCATTAACAACAGTAAAGATGGTATTACATATTACAGGAACCTGTTTTCCCTCCAAAATGTTGACGACACAGTTGTTATGTCTCCATAAGTTGGACCTGTTCAAACAGCCTCCAGGGTTTACAACATGATCTACACGTGTGGCTCTGATTTCACCTGGGACTCTGATTCTTTGTCTTCCTCCTCTTCCTCTGTTTGTCGTCCTTTCCAGCTCATAATCACAGCTGATTGGGATTCCTAGATCCTTCCTGTCATGCAGCAGACATCACCAACTCTCAGTGAATATTAGATATGGATACGATACAATAAACTGTATTGTCCCAAGAGGGAAATTAGTTTTGAACTGGTATACTGCGCACAACATGCCTCCACAATAATGAAACAAACAACATGATTAATTGCACATCTATCTATATTACACAGACAGATATATCAAAGCATATACATGTGTCTGGATGGATCATTTTGTCTGTGGCGGCTCAAACAATGAAAGATGTTTCATTGAGAATCAGCTCAACAGCTTTGGCCAGTGAAACATATACAAATGTTTTTTTGTGCAGATGCATTTACAGCTGTACTGACTCTTCAGCACACATGTACTGAAACAATGAGAAACGCCACTCTGATGTGAACAACAACCTAATTGTTCACAGATATGAAGTTAGTACTTGATGCTTTTCCAGATCAAGAATTGAGAAAAGCTGTAAATCCAGTGTGTGGTGGAGTCACTGGTGGGAAACATGGGATTACTGTGATAAGAAAGAAAGTTGGAAGCTGGGTCAGCTCTCTGTGATTCAGGGACGGTCCCCACAGACAGTATGCATACACCATAAGGATGCTAAGATAATGTTTGTGTAATCACTGCCAGAGGAAGGAGTCAAAATCCTTTGCACTGCAAGTTTAAGAAGTGAAGCTGAACTGACTGAAATGTTCCTGAACTTAGTTTGACTTCACTTTTCTCAAGTTGCACTTTTTTGCCTTCACCGTCTGACAGAAAACACCTGAAACACAGGAGTACACACCGACTAACAGTCCACCTGAGTCATGCTCTCAGTCATGACTCAGCAGTGGCTCAGTGGTACAGCAGGCGTCGACCAACCACAGGGTTGGTGGTTCAATCCCTGCTCTTCCCGGTCATTGTGGACGTGTCCTTGGGAAGGACACTTTACCCCCGGTGTGGTGGTTGAAGGTCTGGTGGTTTGGAGGTGGGTGGAGGGACTGTTCTGCTTCTGCATCATCAGGTGAAACCTTCTTCAAAGGAGCAATGCTGAAAAACAGATGATGTTGTTTTATCAACACTATCTGGAATTGGTTTTATGCAATTATTGAGATATGTTTTACATTTGTATTTACACTGCGTCCTCAGCTAAATGCCATTTAAATGATCAATAAAAATATCAGTCTATGAGGGTTTTTGCTGCAGTCAGTGATTACATTATAGATGTACTTTAAAAGTATTGATTTGTGACACTCTGGAGCAAACTAAAAGCCATAATTCAGTTTGATCTGTTTCCTCTTAATTATGTCTTCATGATGATTATGAAAAGCACACACCTCAGAATTAAGTTAAGTGGCATCATCAAACACATGCAATTAGGATGTTAAACAGTGCTGCTGGAAGTGATGGTTCAGAGCTGCCATTAGTTGGAAATGGAGGTATTTAATGAAATCTTGTTGGGAGAATATGAGCTTTGAATGACTCATTGAGATTCTGAGCAGACAGCTGAACCCATCTGCTGATCAACCCGCTCTGAAATGAAAGCACACACACTCCAACACACACACACCAAAAATTAACCTTCACAATAAAATATATTTCATTATCACAAATTCTATATTTAAAAGTTCACATATTGTACATAAGAATACATGAATATGTGCATAAAATACCAGTGATAATTGTAACAAATACAGATTAGACATCAGAACCATATGTTATTTAGTTTTGTTTAACAATAAAATATCTTGATATTTCAAATCAGGAGGATGATCTTAATCAGCAAAGGTTACACCACAACACAATGAATGTATACCGTACAAGCTACAGGTTCAGTACAAGTTTCAGTTTTAGATTTATTGCAGAAGTACCATGAAATGATCTGAGGCACTTTGCATAGTAAAGTCAAGGTCTCACAGTTGTATCAGTGCTGTGGTCCTGGGAGCAGCACCCGGAGGCAGGAAGCACAGACCTCACAGCAGCTCCCCTTTACATTCAGCTGCCTGGTCGGCTTTACTCGTCCTGTCTCTGATTAGAGCTTCAAATCAGAAGGAAGACAAACACGCCGGCCATCTGCTTTCTGAGCTGGATCTCACAGTCTGAATGAATTAAAAAGGAGTTGTTGTTTTTTATTCTCTTTGATTTTGGATCATAATCAACCATGAATATTTACCTCCATGGATTGGATGTGTTTTTCCAGCACAGCCCACAGATGGCCTGTTGGACAGAGATCCACAGAGTCCACACTTGTAGTGATGTCAGAGGGCACTGGCATCAGGGGAACTGTTCCCATGGAGGACTGTCCCGGGTCTGCAGCAATGTGTAGAAAGCTGCTACTTGTCAGAGTAACATCCACATGATTGGCAGGACCAAAGACTGTTTATACCAATGGAAGATCAACTGGGTCTCAAAAGTGAAACCAATGTGAAAGTGCAAAAATGTGCAATACCATCGATGCCCTGTAGGTGCTGCTCCAACTGACCTCAACTCAAAAACCCTCGTTTTCAATCCTCAAATATTCAGTCAATACATTTCTCCACAAGTCATTCTGATGTCATTGGATAAAGTCAACTCTTCTTCTCAGAGATCTGGGGGGAGGAGTTGGGGGCGGGGCTAGTCTGATTGACAGGTGGTCCATCTGAAAACCATTTCATCATTAGTTGGTATTATAGAAATAATAATAAATGAGGTGTTTAAAAAGAGGATGATGTTGCGGGGTGGTGAGCTTGATGGACAGGTGTGGTCTCCAATGATTTACAGGTGGTGTGGAGGCTCATTCACCGGTCAGCTCCAGTCTCATCCACACTGAGACCTGTCTTCTGGTTCAAAGGTCAGACCCGCCCCCTCACCCCTCCCTTTATATCCAAATATGGTCACTTCTCACTCCAAACAACCAACATGATAACATTCAAATATCAAACTCCTGACTTCAGACTGTGAGTCCACGAACCAGCGGGTGAGCTGACATCAGCCACACAGACCAGGTCCTCCCCATGTGCACAGTGCTGCATGTTCATTAATACCAACAATTTCAAATATGTTTCCCTACGATCGTTTCTTTCTGACCTCAGTAAACCTCAGTAAATGACAACACCCAACACAAAGCATATACACATGTATTGAATTTTAATATGAGTCAGTCTTTTATCTATAAAGTGCAGCTCTGTAGCACATCATGAAACTTACTCACCTCATATGCATTTTACAGCAACTCTGATAAGTGAAAGTGGGCCAGTGATAGAGTGGTGCCAGTTGGACACTTCAGAGCTGAGAGTTACACCAGGAGGCTGCCGGGGAGTTTCCACATGAAACCACAGGAACCTCTAGAGAATCTGTGAGGGACCCCCGGTGACCTCAAAGATAATATTAAAGAAATTCACTTTCATTATGCACTCATAATTCATTTCATTGGTTCCGCTGTTTAACCCAGTATTGCTTCTACTCATATCTATTAACAGTAATGAAACAGCACTGTAATTGGGCTTCCAGATCAATGGCGTCCTCTTGTTAATATCTGCAGCACAGAGTTACAGTGCAAATCCTCATGAAGCCACCACTCCCTGCACAGAGACCAGCACAGGCCCTGCAGACCCTGAAAGTGTTGGTAGGAGGAATCTGCAAATGAATATTCAAGAAGGTTCTAGAATAGAAAAGAATAGAAAAGAATAGAAGAGAATCTTTATTGTCACCAATATGGACGGTGAGCTTGTGTTTAAGGAGCTCTTAATGGCAGTGAAATCACAGAAACATGAAACAATACCCTGTCAGGAAAACACAACCTGCTGCTGTCTTCAGCTCTACAGGACCCCTCTGGTGTGCTGGTGGAGACACTGAGGCTGATTGTGTTACAAAACCTCTCAAGTAAGTGTTTAAAAGTCTGGGACCACTGATGAAATTTTTCTACTTTCTACTCTTAGTATCAGATTTATTTCAACATTTTCAGTAATATCAGCTCCAACTTTAACATGAACAGTTGAATTTCTTTGTATTGCTGGATAGTGTAACAATGACAGTACTGTGGGTTCCCCAGCACACACAAAGACAGAGCACCACACTTCTGTGAGACTGGTTTGTGTTATTTTTCACACAGCTGAACATGAACACCAGGATGCTGCGGGTCCTCGCTGCCTCACAGCACACGTCTCTGCTGCCTGCTCCAAAAGGAAGGAGAAACAAAAGTCCTCACACAAACCCTCTCTGGCTGGTCGACCTGCTCCTGTGACGTCAGCCTCCAGGTTTCACTGCTGCTGCAGAGTGAGAGACACTCATTAGTTACTGCATCCAGCTCCATCAACCCAGCAGCTGAGAGTCCTGCCCCATCCCGGCTCCTGCACCGCCACAGAGAGACTTCACAGATCTGTTCAGACCTGACAGCTATCATGATGTGATGGTGCCACCTAACCCTGGTGGTGTTTTGGACAGACACCATGTTTCTGGGCTCCATGCTCTGCCCTCCTGGAAACCACCAGTGTCTCCATGATGCAATGCTGAGAGGCTCCGATTTACAACAAACAGGAGGGAACCAGACTTGGAATCAGGTCGTGGCTCAGCTGGTGGAGCAGGTCATCCACAGAAGGTCTGAGGTTCAACCCCCGCCTCTGGCTGTCCACATGTCAAAGTGTCCTTCAGCAGGACTGATGACTGCCTCATTGTGACAAAAACTATTTGACTGCATGTGGGACTGTGTATCACTGCCTCTCTGACCATTCACATTTTTCTGACTCTGTCACTTGCTGCCATTGTCACAGTTTATGGTGAACAGGTTGATCAGTGTCAGTCAGCACTGTCCTGCTGGACACTTCAGCTCATGTTTCCAAACAGCTTGTGATGAGTCCTACACAGCTCCTGAAAGAAGGAGGACTGTGCTGTGACGACCTATGATAAGTAGACATAGGTTTACATCAACAAGCCAAAAAATGTTAATGAACATGATTATCCAACAAACTCTGTCTGTCGTGTAAGATTCAGAATATACTACCAGCACTGCAGTCCAACACTAACACTGAAATCCTAAAGTTAGGTTTTAATAAAACCTGCAAGTGAAAAGTAGGAAACACTTTGTGGAGAATGAGTTTCAGCAGCAGAGCCTCTTCATCCTGTTGTTGTGTAAACACAGTCAGTCTCTAGTTGTGTTTAATTGTGTACTTATTTGGGTTATGTCATGTTTCCATGCGTCTATAGCCACCCATGCTGTAAAAAATATAATCACGCCGGGAGGTCCTCCTTCTCCCCAGGCCCATTATGACTGCTGGTTATTGACCCTTCTTGTCACATCATGTACAAGCTTACACTCTGTATTGCCATTCAAGCACATAATTAATCACCGTGGCAGCGTGTTGTGACTTGTAGCGAGGCGCGGGGCACTGCAGACTTGATAAATCACCCATAGATCGAAGTGTACTCTGCGCCAAAGGGCTTTGAACAAAATACAACCACCTATGAGACTGAGATCAATGAGGCTCTTGACCCGCTCGCTCCAGCTGCAGGTCTGTAGAAATGTGGAGGCTCATGGAGAAAAAGCAGCAGCTGACTGCAGCTATTCTGCTCTGCCAGTGAACCTCTTCTCTCAAACCTACCACCGAATCATGGTTTTGCCTTTTTCACACTCATGAGTCGCGCAACACAATCCATCAGCTGTGGCAGTTTATTAATGACAAAATTATTGAGCTGGGACAAAGCAAAGCTCTTATCAATCTGCAAGTCAAGAGCTGGGAACACCCTGGGACAGACTGGTGAGGAAGAGGACGGGGCTCAGGCCACATGTTGCTGTTTGACATTAGTGTCTTTTAACATGAGTGGAGCACAGTGTGAGCAGCCTGACTAGTCTGTTTAGGTGGTCATTTCTACATTGAAGCTGGAGCTCTCAAACTGCTGAGCTGTGGGCCACTTCCACCCCCCACCCCTGTTTGCTCGCACCTAATATCAAAAATACAACACGATATGTCTTCAAAAGGTTTTTCTACTATTGCACAGACTATACCTTTATAATCTATTAAAAAATGCATCATATTTTGTTTGGACAATAACAGCAAACATCAGAGGTGAGCCTGGAGGTTTTTAATAAGATGTCAAACCAAAAACTCCACGACTACTGTCTGTCAGCAGACACAAACTGTTCTTCATCGGGCTTTTATTGTGAAACATTTGCAGGGACACCACGTTGTAGCTTCTCTCCTTCAGAAGCTTCAACACACTCTGCACATCTCTCTTCCTTCACTGTCAACTGTACATCCCTGCTGCAGCATTATCTTCCTGAATACAACATTTGTTTACCCATCACCTTAGCAACCAAAATGAAGACATGTTCAGGGACACTCTGTAAAAACTGGCGCCACAGTAAAGGGCTGTTTGTATTTGAACTGTTACTTTATGTTCACTTTATTCACCTCTGGTTTGCCTCCACCCGTATTTGGAGTCCTCAGACACACAACAACTAAGTATCGCACAACACCTCACATTGCAGCAGGTCAGCAGGTCCACATGTGCTGATGCTCTGAGTGTGAGATAAGAAAACGGTGACAGAGGCAGGAAAATATTTGCACCAATTGTTAAAACTAACACATTTAAACTACTGTTTAAGTTGTTTTCTTTTTTGCTCAGTACGAAAAAACTCAGGGATGAAACGTAAAACTCCATTAACACAAAACAACAAGAGCCACAATGGTCTGAGTGTTAGTGTGATGATGTGAAACCAGCTGCAACTCGTCTCTTTGGTCATTTTTGTGTCTTTGTTATAAAGTTTTGATGGTGTGTAACGAGCATCACACAGACAGCAGTGGGAGCTGGACCTGTTCTGCTTCTCCATGTTTCCTGCAGTAAATACAGGTTCACAGTGCTGGGTGCTGGGACGACACATCAGTCCGTTTGGAGGCTGAAAGTCTGACTTACAGCTGTCTGCTTTTTACGCAGCTGTTCAGAAACAGGAACTCACAGTCGTCTCAGTAACTGAACCGTCAGCACAGTCTGTTTCAGACACAGGAGGAAGTGAGGGACTGAATGAATGGCAAACAAAAAACATAAGTAAGGACTTTGTAGAAGAGCAAACTGTGTAAAACTGCTGGAGAGGAGGCTGAGACTCTACATATGAAGATTCAGAGGATGTTTCAGTCACATCCTGAAATCATTGTTCTTGTTTGTTTGTGCATCACTTTAACCAAGACGACGATGTGTAGAAACTGATAGTTCATTTTTATTTTGACCAAGAGTCTCAGTGATCCTGATCAAAGTCGTCCAGGTGAACTGTCAGGTTGTTTGGAGCCTGCCCCAGTGTCACAGTGAAGGATTTACATCCTGAGCTGTAAAACAGGGAGAAACTTCAACCCTGCTGCAGGTGGATGATACTGACTGACCCAGTAAAAGGCCGATATTGACGAACACGTAAAGCTGCACATCCATACAGACAATCCTGTGTCCTCTGGGGATTGGGAGGAGGAGAGTTGGCGACCTCTCTGAGATGCCACGCAGAGAGGGGGCGTGGCCTCTGTTGCTGCTGCTATGGAAATCAGAGCAGCATGTTGTAATCAAGGACAGAAATACAGAGGGAGGAGGAAGAGACGTTAGAGCCGAATCCTGAAGACAGCTGAGTGCAGCAGCTAATAATCAGTTTGTACTTTGCTGATTACAGGCTAATCATGGTCTGAATACACTCACTGATGTCACACTGTCTCTTCAGGCCTGTGCCATGTGATGAACAATCTGCAGTGAGAGGAGGAGGAAGTCTTTACTCAGTCTTCCTGGAAGTCAGAGGCTGTGAACATTTATGTGATGTGATTAAGGCTCTTGATTTGTACACACAACACATTAACACACAGTAAACATGACAATTAACAGAAATCTTTGTCTGAACATTTTTCTTTGCTGTAATGATGAGCAGTCGAGCAGATGAGTTTCACAGCAAAGTCAGGGTCAGCAGGAGCCTGAAGATACTCAAGCTGTTGGACAGTAACCACTGCAAATACATGGAAACTCAGAAAGAAAAACTTCTACAGTTACAACCATTTTAATTTGAATGAATAATTCAAGACATTCCCTGTGACCCATTTGGATAAGTGAGTGTAAGATGAAGGAATGAATTAAAGACATTTACATGTAGAAAAATAAAAATGATGGAAACACAACATTCATTGAACATCTTATCTTGGCTAATGTTCTGTCACATCCCCAATCGGATTCAACCTGTGGGACAGCAGCATCACAGGATGAGTTTCAATTCAACTGAAATATAATTCACTTCAATTTATTTATATGGTGTCAAATTACAAGACATTTTCAGGCACTTCACAGAGTAAGGTTCAGAACTCGCACAAGGGTTTAGTCTTTGTGACTGTACGACATGTTTACTAATCACATTTCCTAAAGGATGCATGAAGTGAAAAGTATGAGTCTGAGTTCAGAGTCCTGGGGAACTCTGAGGGACTGGATTATTCAATTCAATTCATTTCATTTCATTTCAATTCAGTTCGGTTCAATTCAGTTCAGTTCAATTCAATTCAATTCAATTCATTTCATTTAATTTCATTTCAATTCAATTCGGTTCAATTCAGTTCAGTTCAGTTCAGTTCAATTCAATTCATTTCATTTCAATTCATTTCATTTCAATTCAATTCAATTCAATTCAATTCAATTCCATTCAATTCATTTCATTTCATTTCATTTCAATTCAATTCGGTTCAATTCAGTTCAGTTCAATTCAATTCATTTCAATTCAGTTGAGTTCAGTTCAATTCAATTCATTTAATTTAATTTCAAATCAATTCGGTTCAATTCAGTTCAGTTCAATTCAATTCATTTCAATTCAGTTCAGTTCAATTCAATTCATTTAATTTAATTTAATTTCAATTCAGTTCAATTCAATTCAATTCAATTCATTTCATTTCATTTCGATTCAATTCAGTTCTATTCAGTTCAGTTCAATTCAGTTCAGTTCAGTTCAGTTCAGTTCATTTCAATTCAATTCAGTTCAGTTCATTTCAATTCAATTCAGTTCAGTTCAATTTAATTCAATTCAATTCACCTGACATGATCACCTGACATGATCAGGTCAGAGCCTTCCTGACTGAAAACAAACTGTTTAGTGCAAATGGTCACATCATTGATTGACAACAACTGTTAGATACAGGGACACATATTATAATGTAATCTATTACTGGTGGTGTGCAGCCTAAACAATGCTCCCATGGGTTTTAATACCAGATGCAGTCTGGCCTGTGCACAGGGACAGCGTTCAGTTATTGGCTGTGGAAAGGTCAGCATCAGTGGATATCTGACCACAGGCACCAGCCGGCGTCTGAGAGCCTTAGGGTGATACAGATAAGTGAGACGCATCGCTACCAACGTGACTATAGGAACGTTAATTATTGCTTTCCCTAAAAAGCAAAGTGTGTGTGTGTGTGTGTGTGTGTGTGTGTGTGGAGACCAGCGTGCAGTGAGCAGAAATCTCTCAGGTTCTTTAGCACAGAATCATGCATCTCCCTTTCATTAGGCACATGCAGCACGCCAGAGGACGGCAAATTGGGCCGAACTAATTACAATTTAAACGAAACCATAATTGGACATTTTGCGCTTGTCATACGATGAGAGACAGATGGGTTTGTAATTACATTACAAGTCCGACATCATGGCGGTGAGTTGCAGCGCACACCTCCCCGTGCCCTTCATGGATGCTGAAGAGAAGTGGCCCACGTTCAAAAACAATTTACTGTTGATTTCCATAATCAGTCAACGTTGACATCAGGATGCTTCATCAACCAAATCAGGATAAATCACCACACTTACCAACATCATGTCGGGCTGATTTCAGCCTAATGTGGCAAAGTGGGATGAAATCTAAAAATTTCTGGTGTGAATTTAAAAATGTAAAGTGTAAAGTGATGGGTTGGTGTGCAGCTGATCAGCAGACAGCACTCACAGTGCCATGTGACCACTAACCACTTCCTGTTTCATGTAATACCAACACCAACACAACGATCACTTCAGTGGAAACCATCCCCCTGTGTAAATGTATTTCAGTAGCAACTTATCCAGTTACTGTACACTGGAGGTCAGTACTGAGAGACTGTTTCAACACATGGATGCTCCATCACTATCAAGACAAAGTGTTTGAAATCTAAACATCACATTAGTGATGATGATTCAAAGAAAATACAGAAAGCAACCATGAAACAATCCAATAATAACCAAACGTCACAGAACTGGCTGTGAGATGTGAAGTGTGATTATAAATGAAATGCTCATTAGTAACAATGATTTGATGACTTTGGAAAATAAAAATGTTTTGGATCAAAAACTGCTGGAATTTAACAGTAAATAATAGTTTCATACATAATTATACAACATTTAGTTCCAACCAAGCAAGGATTGGACAAGACTCGCTCCATGAGTGATGATATACAGTACAACTGTGAACAGTAACTTTACATATCCCTCCTCACAGGTGGTCTACACCACCGGTCAGTGGTTACCTCACGTTACTGTGAGCTGTTACAATCTTAGTGTCACACAGACGGACACATCTCCAGAAATAACCTTTGATCTAAAGTAAGACTGGTCGTCAGTTGAGGATGGAGGTAAGGAGAGAAACCCCGAGATGTCACCACAAACCTCCAGCTGTGCTTATGTGACATCAGCTGACCTTGACCAATTAGAGAAGAGCAGAAATGACGCTAACACTAAAACAACAACATGGGCTTGGAGCTGCTTTCAGACTTGGTTAAATCTCAAAAATATAACCATGGACATTCAGTCCATTGAGAAGAGCGAGCTGGGTCCAGTCTTGATGCAGATTTATGGATCTGGACGAAGGGAAG
>OOFC01049988.1:0-21297 GCA_900323345.1 Pseudochromis fuscus
TTTAACCCTTGTACGCCCCCGGGGGTCTCCTCGTACCCCGCCTACTATGCTCTTCGGGGTACGAGGACACCCCGGGGGCGTACAAGGGTTAATCACAGAAGTCTCATGAATAACCCCAAAAAAGAATTTTATGCTTGGGGTGAATAGTTTTTTTGTTTATGGGCAAATTTGTGCAACTATAGTTGCCGGTGGGCACATAGCTTGTAACTAACATGGGAAAACACTGTTTGCAATATTGTTCATAAGTTACTTATTTTAAATAGTAGAATGATGTACAATGGCTAGTTTTAATCTAGCCTGACCAATCAGACCTTCCTACATTCTGTTCGAATGCAGAAGGGTCCGACACCGGAGACACAGCAAATCCCTTCGTGAGCAAACTTTGGGACGGACCAATTACATGCCCCTGTTGTTGACGCGTCATACTGAGAAGCCGGAACAAGCGTTTCTCCCAAATCAAAACATTGAAAATGTCGGACATGGCTGCCGTACGAGTGTTTACTCCTGCTCCAGCTTCGGTTTTGCAAAAACTGGAAAATATAGAATCTCTAAATCGACAGCTGTCGTTAATGTTAGTCCTCTCTCCTCCGTTTGCCATAGCTCCACTCGTTTGTTTTCGTGGTGCGGCTACACGCGCTACACCATTTGACAGAATATGCTAACGTCATATCCGGTGTAGCGTCTCACACTTTGTGCGTCACATTCGACTTCTGTGATTGGTTCCCTCTCAGCTTGCTAAGCCCGCCCTCGAAATGAGAGACAGCGGTGCAGCTCCAGGCCCTCACGTCTTTGTAAAGTATTCTTTCAAAGCGTGTTGCGTCTGTTTGGTCAGTAAGCAGGTTTAGTGGAAACTCCTCACCCTGAGTTCTCGGATCCAGAAAGAGGGGAAACTTTGAGGCAGTTACCACGGTAACAGACTCTGAACCTAACACGCTCACTGGCAGGTTTTTGAGTTTCTCCGTACGTCCTCCCTCCTGCAGTGACTGAAACACCTGAAAGATGCTGAACCCAAATTAATTCACATAGTTTTACATCAGGAGATGACTTTGAGACTGTGATTATTTGCGTTGTCATTGTTACGTTACCTCACTTTAACGATTTTCTTTTTAATTTTAGTAAAATCTCAGTAAAATCAAGGCGCTTTACACAGTAAAGTCGAGGCCTTATAATGTTAGTATTCTAGGGAGAAAACCAGCCGATCCACTATCAATTATCTGAACACCATCCTCAGCCTTACATCTCTATTACACACCGCGGACGGTTGTTGGAATCAGAGCAAATTCATTGCTTTGCTTTTTTTTCCCCCCAGGATTTTCCTCATTACATTGGCAATACATACATATTGAAATAAAATTCAAATATTTGCCTTATCTATTTTTATATTTTATTTCCTGCTGCTTGAAGTATGTTTTGTTCCCATGGGATTGTAAATAATTGAAAATACCATTTATTTCAACAGCATTCCCCCACTTAAGAGGAATGCAAAGTGAAGTTTAAAGGCTAGACTACTGCATTCATTGTACATTGAAACGGTCAGTAATTGTTTCTTCTTTGCTGCTTCAACTGTGTTTCCTTAAAATGTCGCACACTGATTATAAAGCAGTATTAACTCATCTTACTATCAGAATCATCATCCGTATCTTCATCCTCTCCTGATGATGGCTTTCTACGAACGTGCTTAACTCAAGGTGAACACACTTGGAGTTGATTGAACCAACTCAGAGAAGAGATCGAGGAACCAAAAACTCTTCAGAGTTGATCAATTGAGAGATGAACTCAGAGGTTGTTAAATCTTCTTTCTGGATTGGACCCCTGGTGCAGACTTAGTGGATTTATCAGACTTCACTCTGCACACTTCCTGTTTATTTCAATTTTGTTCAATTAACACATTGTGTTGCAAGTGTCAACAGTGCAGTCAGTGTTTCAGGTGCGATGTATGACTGATGATTTTAATGTGTTAAAAGTAAACATAAAATAATGCACTGTTTTTTGTTTCACTGCAGGTTATGGATCATCAGCAGCATGTATTGAACATAAGTTATTTATTTATTCCCTCTTATTTATCTTGTGTTCATGTATTGTTTGGGTTTTTAAACATATTTTGTACTGGTTTTAAACTTTTTTTTCAAAGGGTTTTTAACTTCCTTTTATACGTCTTTTTAGCCTTGGTTTTAGCCCAGAGGTTTTTGTTTTATTTCATTCTCTCTTTTATTTCTTTTTAATCTTTTTATCTTTTATGTCCTGATTTAATCCTGTACAGTCAGTGTTGGTTTGCCTGTTACATGTTTGTGCCTTCAGCGTGAAAAGGATGAATTTACCTGATTGCAATATAAATCTACATATATAAAGTACCCTGAACCTGAACCTGTGTCAGTGAAATTTCATGAATCGATTGCTGTGGTGATACTCAACATCATCTAAACATGTTGTGATGCTTGCCAAAGGTTTCTTCTCAGGGATAAATTTGATAAACAATGTGCCAATCATGGCCCTCAGTGGCAATGACTGGAAGTTTGCCAGTCAATTTCCTGTTGGAAAGATGCCTCAACTTGGTAATTTGGTTTTGCTTGGTAGAGCAAACTTGTAATTAGCATTTGGATTAAGAATACCTCCTTTAACTCTTTCATACATGAATTATGAAACCCCGAGTAAAGATTTGTTTTCCTTTGTGTGTGTGTGTTTTTTCGTTTGTTTTTTTAACCATTCTTAGGGCATAAAAACAACAAATATTCACTTCTTTTTCCAAAAATGTGATTTTTTTCAGGAAGTTACAAACATTTCTACTTCAGTGAATTTCATGCAGTAATTGGAATTTACAAGGTATTTGAAATGAAGTTTTCAAAACTAAAAAAAGATTATTGTTACTTCGATGTTCTTGCATATCACCATATTATTATTTTTTTTTTTTTCCCATATTATTTTTACCTCTAGGGTTCTTCTGACAGAGAAGGATTGACAGGATATTCCAGAAGTGGTCGACGAGTGGGACTTCCTGTCAGCCTTCTCTGATTCAGAGGAAGTTCACTGGTGGTTACAACAACTAACCACTGAATAGAAGTCAATGGAGGGGGGCAGAAGAGAGCACGCTAATCCCTGATATGCAGCTGCACACTGCATTTAGGAGAAAATGGCTTTTAAACAGCTGTCCACTGTAGTGACCACTCTGCACCAGAGGGTTAAGATATTCTGAGAAAATATTTACACGTCATTTGCCAAAGAAGTCGTGTTGCCTGGTCTTATATTTTGGCAGCTTCCTTGTACTGAGACACAGGTTCAGACAGTTCAGAAAACAACATCAGTGTGAAGATAGCTTTGACCTCTGCAACGGCTCAAACACGGCATGCCAAGATGGTCACATCTGTAGCCCCTATTCTTGCTACTAAAGGAGAGTATTTGAGATTTAATATCCTCTTGTCAGCAGAGCAGGTGCAGTCTGTTGAAGGGCTGTAATACACATCAAGGCAGCCCTTAGATGTCATGACTCTATAGTTCAGCAGCAAGCGCATATTTTTAGAAATCTGCCTCTGCTTTCTTTAGGTCGCTTTAAGCAGCTCACGGGTGTAACAAAACATGGCTGATGGAAATAAAGGCATTTGGTTACTTTGAAACGAACCCATTTTCCCGCATTCGTCGTCACGCAATTTTCAATCCAACAGAACACAATGTAATACAGCATTGATACGCACTGTGGTCCTTACAGCTCTCTGTGTGCGTGGCGCAGATTGAGTGATCCTCACGGTAACGACAAATAAATTAACATCTCATGAATTCCATGAAAAAAATACACATTTAAGTTGAAGCAGCATTGTTAATCCCACAACAGTCCTATTGTCAAGTGCACTGCAGAAGAACGAACCGCCTCCTCGTCATCACCAGGATTGCAGGCACAAACACTTCCAGTTTCAAGATTTTGAAATGGTTAAACTTCAGCAAAATCTGTGGTTTTTCAGGGAACAAGCAACGGTCTCCCTCCTCCTTTGACACCGCTGCCAGACTGTTCAGCAAATCTAAAGCCAGCCTCTTAGTAAAATGAATAGAAGTGGTAATATGCAATGAGTGAGTTAGAAAATCTAAATAAAATATATTTTTGCAAGTTTTGTGTTTGATTTAACACCCACCATTTACCACAAGTGCGATTTGCCCCTTGCAGGTTAAAAACCACCAGTTTGTCAGAATGAATCCAATCAAGTAATTGTGGCTTGTGCAGGTGTGACTTTGATCAGAGCAGGACAGGGAAGGTCAACAGTAGCTGTGTTTAGACAGTGGGGAATAATGGCAACAGCAACAGAGCCTCTTCGAAAACATACTAGGAATAAGGGAAAAATCACAGACTGCAGACATCTTCTGTGTTTGTACATTTTCAATCAAATCAATACTGTGATCCTAAGCTGCTAAATGCTTCACAATGTTCATGAGATACTTGCTAACAATGTCTGATGTTGAGTGAAAATAGAAAAGTGGAGTAGTTGCTGCTAATGCTGTGCCAACATGTTTAATTCCATGTAGCAAGTTTACATTACCTGTGAAAGTTTATCACTTGCAGAAAGGCAGGAGTTGATTAGGTGCTCAAATGGCGTTCTGTTCCACCAACACGTGGTTTTTGTCATCGATGACGAAATCGTTGACTCACCGTTTTTTCATGACGATAACAAGCTGGTGACGAGCTGAACATGGCTCTAGGATGACTAAAACATGACGAGATGTGTGTGACGTTTCGTTAACGACATGAAACTGGATGGAAATGCTAGTGGGTGGTGTGTCAGACGTTCAAAATACAGGAAGTCAGGAAAGCTGCTGCATCCTGTCCTTGTTTGGTCACGCCCACCACCTGACATGCAACTCACATTCTGCACAACGCACCTGCGGTCCTCTACAGAGGTCCACGTGCTTGTGTTTATTTGTTTGTGCAAATTAACCCAAATGCAATCGGCTTCTGCAAGATTTAACAGCGATATTCTTGCTCGTGACAATGCCTTACTTTCTGCATTATGGCGTGACATCATGTCAGCCCGTCAAACCTCCGCCATCGTTCACTAGTCACACACACAAACAAAACTAAATTTATTAATTAATTGATGGACCATGGCAGCGTCAACAAAAGGGGCTTTGTCCATCAATGGGAAAGTCTTGGCTAGAGCTATCAATCTGGTGAGGAACGTGGTTATTATGCAAAAGTGTTAATGTTAACTGTTGATTTATGCAACACTTGATCCAACCTGTCAACCTTGACTCCAATTATTTGACCTAAATGAATTTGTTACAAGACTAATACTTGCTTCTTTCTTTCTTTCTTTTTTTACTGAAACAGGCTAAAACTAGGCTAAAGCCTTTTTTGACTAGACTAAAACTATCACATATAGAAATGACTAAAATGTGACCAAAACTAAAAAGCATCTTAGACTAAGACTAAAACTAAGATGACTGCCAAAAACAACACTGCCACCAGCACATTTCAACAAAAGCCTTTTGTAAAGGTGTGTTATGGAGCAGGTGAAAACACTCCAAATTAAAATTCAAAACAATCACAAGAAGAAGAAGAAAACCCAGACATCGCTGTTGCCCGAACTTCTTCCAGGGGATCCCCAGCTTCTCCCAGGACAACAGGGAGATATAATTTCTCCCTACCCTCACCCCACCCCAGCAGGTCCTGAGCCATCGTGTCATGACTTGAGTTGTCCAGGGATCTCCAGACTTATATTGACTCCCAGGGCAGGCAGGCCCAGATCCAGGCAAACACAAGCCAAACAACACTATGATGATGGAAAACCATAGAGCATTTACCCTGCCCAGATCTGGGTCTCTGGGTGTTAAGTCTTTTCCAGCGTGCAGCTTCCCCACTTGAAAGTGTTATATCACCATCTACCAAGAGTTGACAGGATTTCCCTCAACAAGGAGTTTTTCTTTCTTTTATTTAACGATCAAATCAAGGTCAAGGTGAAAAACCTTTTCAATGAAATAAAGACACAAAAGGAAACCCATAATAAGTATTGTGCAAACAAACAAAAACCATACATAAAAACTGTGTACCATTGTTAACATTAGATTTAAATCTTAAGTATGAATCATGCCTATAGAAATAGATTTATTACATTTTTATCATTAATTACTCATAATGCCCAGTGGGAGGGGCGGGGTGGCCTGTCACGGATCCAAACAGCAGAAACAAAAAAACTAAAGTAAACCACAAAGACAAAATAGATACAACGTCTGTAGGTGTGTAACAACAAGTACAACAAAAACTTGGCAATGTTTTATTAAAGAATCTTTCCAACCATGCTGTTCGCTGAAATTTGTTTTATTTCCAAGTGTATTTTAAGACTGGCTTCTGTGTTGATCTCTTTAGTCTTACCTTTCAGTTTGTTTCCCATCACTGTGAGGATCCACTAATTGAATCAGGCATCAGTTTAACTTGAGCTTTTTGTGACAAAGCCTCTAAAAATAGGTGGTGACTAAGCTTATCCTGCGGTAAGTAAATGTCATAGAGTGATTTGTTTTATACTGCAGCTTCCACACAATATAACCCCACTTGTATTTGACAATTCACAGATTGGGGGAAAAAAACTCACCACCTGCCAGATGCACTTACATTGTTGAGTTTGTGATGCTGGCTGGATTTAAGGGGGTTATTTTGTGATTTTGTGAGTGTTTATTTACTACTTTTATACCCACTTTCCCTCAATCTACCCTGTCTCTTTTTACTTCACTTGGAGATTTCTGACGCATTGCCTGGAGAAAGCAAAAGAAGGGTGTCATATTTCACTCAGGTGTAGCCCATTCACAGATGCTTTCTTTCATAAATGTGTTTTGTGTGTCGGCACACTGGTAAAGTCACTAACAGGTGACTAACTGGGAGGCATTTCTGCCATTTCAGAGTGCTGCCTCCACATTAGTTTCTTCCAATAGGCTATTGATATTACTCAGCTCTTTGCTTTGATTTTGCCTTTAGCTACAAAAGTGAGACAGGCCGCTTTCTTCTCTTTATCTGAATATCAGGAGAGCCTTTTCTCCCAGAACAGAATAAACCAAGCTTATAGATTGTCACACCTGCAGGGCTACACATTAGATAATGTGATCATACAGCAGATTAGATGGAAGCTGGAGGCTGCCATGACAAGGAAGTGGAACAAAAACACCACATATCTCTATAAAGAGGAATTGTCTGGTCGTAAAGAGGAATAAGTGACTCATGTGAGGATGTAAAATCGCTGTTGTATTTTGTAAGTGTATTGGCCTTGGGTTTTCCAATCACAGACCGGTTGTCTGAGAGCATATTTTACAGCAAGAAAGCAGAAATCAAGGACCGTTGTGTGTGTATGTGTGTGTGTGTGTGTGTCCCTATCTCAAGTTAGCCTCTGCACAAGAAAATGTGAAAAGAAAAACCTTGATTATTATGTTCTTAAAGGAAAATTATATGTGAAGTGAAAGAATTTTCCTGCAGTGCACAGAAAATTATGTCTCAGCTCTTACACTGAGTGCTGTCTCTTGCTAGCAGTTAGGTGATGAAGACACATCCATCTGTCCATGCATCCAACCATCTAAGCTGGTAACGGGTGAGAGGTGAAGTACACCCAGGTCAGTCTATTGCAGAAGACACAATCAAGTAATGCAAACATTTTTCTCGGGACTTGATGGAGACCAAACAAGAGCAAAGCAGAAACTGAGCATTGCTCATAGTAATGTTGCTTAGTGATCTGTGAATACCTGGTAACTGGGCAAATACTGCTCTCTCCATAGCATTAGCAGAACTCTCACATAAAAGCAATTTGCAGATATAATTTTTGTTTGTTTGTTAGTTTAATACATTAAACAGTTAATTTTATGTTTAATATTATATTATGTGCTATTTCTAAAATTTGATACAAATTTGAGACATTTACCTGTAAAATAAAGGCTCTGTAATTTCACTGAAATTGTTTAAATGGTAATAGTTAATTAAAGTGAATAGAGGCCAAACACACATCTCAAAAGATCTCAGGTAAAATTAAATGACAAATTGTATGTTAATTATGCAAAATGATTGTATTTTTGTGAATTACTTTGTGATGTTGGACGTTTGAAATGGACGTTTCCATACATGTGTCCACACCTCACTGTTGTGTACAGCGTAAAAATGTCACCAGTAAATATTTGATATCTCCTGTGCCATTAGTTTTTCTTTGAGTTTTTACTAAATGTGTTAAAGATGATGCTCATAATCAGTCACTGAGCATCATATTTCAGTGGTAGCAGTGGTTAAACAAGAACAATATTGTTTTTTTCTTAAACACTGTAGAAGCAAAAATCAGTTTCCTTGCTCCTGTCCTAATCTTTTCTCTGCCTAGACCCTCAGTTATACTTGTATCTTTTTTATTATTCAGTGTACAGACTGTGCATTGGATGAGATATTTAGTTTTTCCTGTGTTTTGTAATTTTGTTATTTCTTGTTGCCTGGCAACGCTGCTAGTGTAAACTGTCTTCCTGCACATGTTTGCAAAGGCATGTAAATTAATCAACTCAAAGCAGGAATGATTTGGCCGAGTTATTAGCTGAATTGTTTGGTATTTGCAAGTGGTTACTGATGAAGGCACAAACACTGAATTACATATTTTTTTGAGTCTAGGTTTTGGCACAAACAAGATGCTGAGAAGTCGAAGGAACGACAAGAGGAAATGATTTCCCATGACTGACATGAGAATGACAGAGGAAAAAAATATTTGAATACAGTAATTTTACACTAATGCAAAGTATTTCAATAGGCCAAGCAGGAAGCCTTTTTTGACACATGTACAGGTAATAATTATGTTAGAAATTATATGTATGTGGGTTGAAGAAATGTCTGAATAACTTCTTGTGTACACGTTGTTTGTTCATAATGCTATATTTATGCTTTTATTTAATGTTTTTCTCTTTGACTTCTTCATTTTGACTGTAAAGCACTTTACAGTGGATTTGTTTGAAAGGTGCAATATAATTAAACTTTGATTGATTGACTGAATTCAGTAGACTGGCTTGAAATGGCAACATATTTTTGAACATCTAGGTAAATTGATGTACTTCAGGAAGCAGCTGTGCAAAGAAAAACATTCACCTTTCAACCAAGAGTCTTTCTTCCCATCAAAAACAACCCCATCGTTCAATATGCATGCAGCTGTGACACTGGAGTGGACAGCAGGGGAGTCAGCACTGAACCTCTGTTTCTTCTCAATGCACAGAATAAAAGTAGAAAACACTCAAACCTCTGCCAAGGCATAATACATGTGTGATCTCCACCAAACTCTGTCAGATTATAGACATCGTTCTGCGTGGGTGAGTAGTTTTAAACAGAATCCATCATGATGTAACAAAGTTATGAATTTTACCTAAAAGTTGAAACATTTAACTGTTGTCAGTTCATACTGCAGACTGTATAAAGAATGGAAGAAGATAATGTGCGTCACTCGTTGGTTTGTGAACTTGCGTTGTGAAGCTATAGGAGTTTGGCATTTGAACATCACCATGTTGGTTGTTTATGACCATATTTGGAATGAAAGGAGGAGTGAGGAGGTAGGTCTGATCCTTGAACCCGAGAACAATGCCCAATGTATATGAGGTTTGAGTCTTTAGAGACCGATCTAACCACACCCTTAAATATCCCTCTTTTTGAATCCCAGTATTTACCTAATGAAATGAGTTTCAGATGGACCACCAGATCCATAATAAGAAGACCTGACTAATTGGAAAATTACATCAGAATGACAAATGTATTGACTGAGTATTATAATGATTTTTGAGTTGAAGTCAATTGGAGCTTTTTTGAGCCAGCATCTAGTGGCCATCAATGATATTGCACTTTTTTTGCACTTGTTCTCATCTTTGAGACCCGGGTGCTTTGTCCTTTTCTACATACAGTACAGTTCATACCTTGCACTTCCTCCTCCACTCATAGCAGTTGTGTCACCGTTGTGTTTGTCAAAATATTCGCCAGTTGAAAGTCATGAGGATTGAATAATGTTCTCCTTGGTTATGACCCTATCTCACTAAAGAATAAATTAAAATCAGACAAACAAAGAAAAAACAAACAAAGGGGAAAACATAAACTCCTTGGCAGAGGTAAAAATAAGCCACTGTTTGCTAATGCTGTATAGCAACTTGTCAAAGTTATGCTCGGTGGCCAAACACAATACATTCATGCAGGTTTAAAGGTACTTTTTAGATGCCATGGCATGTTTTTTTCCCCTGCATTGCTCACATACTTAGTCCCACACAACTAAAGCTTTACAATTCAAACAGCCAAACAAAAGAAAGAAAAGGGAAGGAAAGTGTTGTTTGTGTGCCTGTCGCTGAATCTGACAGTGGTGCAAATTAAAGCAATGTTTCCAGAGTGCCTCTCGTGAATGATGCCCTCAAGTCAAGAAGAAATAATTAACATAACACTGGCTTAAAGTGTGTTTAGACAGGGTAGTATTCTCTAACTCATTGCTATTCAATTACTGAGCTCATTTATTTTAGGAGCAGAAAATCAAATAAATACACAAATAAATAAGAAAAACAGTGCAGCGATAAATGGCTCTCTATTGTCTCCATCAGTGGTAGGCGATGGGTAACAGGCCTTTAACAGTCAAATTTGTGCTATTTTCATTGTTATTGTCACAACAAGCTAAAATTAAATACTTAGGATTTCCACAGCAGCGAGTCCACAAGGAGAGGCAGGAAACACAGGTACTCTCTCATCATATTATTATGTTGGTGTCAGCGGTATTCATATTTGTCATCATACGACAGGATGGGTAATCTTAAAACGTATAATCATTTTTTTGCCTGTGTGGTTGTGAAGTTTTCGGCTCCTCCCCAAGGTCAGCTCACTTCCCGCTTTATCTCATCAGTTTTCATCAGCTGATGAGATAAATCCTGAAGGATTTTTCTTGTCAGCCGAATACAGGCAGGAAACTGTGAGCCGGGTGTTGTGTCATCAAACCGAGGGCCGGGCAACTTTTAACTGATGGCGAAATAAACAAAGCGGCCGTCGGGCATGAGAGCAGGCGAGACTGCCCTGATCAGTATGACAAATGTCTGAATGTCACCACCTGCGAGAAAAGAGACAAAGTGTTCTTGTCAAACTTTATTTTTTTCCACTCCTGCAGAAATCTGTGATGTAAGACACATCAGCAGGCTGAGGGAGAAGGACAGTGCTGACAGTACAGATGGCAGCACTTTTACTCAAAAAGAAGACTTCCGGGTCTAAGTACTTTGAACAGCTGGTAAATGATGCTATCTTCAAAAAAAAAAAAAGAGAGAGAGAAGAAACTTCCCCATTAGTCTGTAACACCTGCATGAGTCTCCTGTTCATCAGACTCTTGTGTGAATCTCTTCTTCTCAAGAAAATTACAAATTCCATTTGACAATTTTAGTCTTATTTAAATTCAGGCAAATTGTGCGATTTATGTAAATGTGTGTAATTTCTTCTATTAACTGACCCAGGTTTTGAATTTTTAGCAAAAATTCCTCCGTATTTTAACTGTTCATCCTCTCACTAAAGTGACAATAACAGGAGATAATAATTGCAGCTGAAGTGGAATGAACTTCAAGCCTTTAGGATGTAAATTTGGAGGATTCATTTAGATATTCAATGGGAAAAAAGTAGCAAAAACCAATTGAAAGTGCAAATTATCAAGGGGTAATGAGACAGATAACATGCACAGGAAAATTCAACTGTTCTGTAGTAAAACAATCGCAGTGAAGATGCAGTCGTACTACATTTGCTTTTTTGATTCTGCTCGTTTTCCTCCTGCAAAGTGACTGTTGGGACTTTTCCAAGACAAAGTACAGTCAAAGAGAAAAACATCAATGATAATGAGGAAGTTTTTTTTGTCTTCTGCTTGATGCTGGACTTTTGATGCTGCTGTACAGCATCAAAGGAGCCTTGATGGATTTTTAATGCCATGTACAAGCAGTAAAAAGAGCAGGCACCTTGTTTGCTTCAACAGTTTGGGAGATGGGAGATTTTGGTGGTTAAGTAGTGTGTTCACATGTTGACTCACATGGTTGTGAACTTTGTGTTTTTGTTGTGAAATGAGTCTTAACACAGGCCACACAACGACCTCACTCATCAGCCACTCTAGTACGGATGAGGACACGCTGTACTTAACAAATTGGAGGCAGCAAAACATCAACACTGCATCTGTGAGCCAGAGAGGAGGGAGGAGAAGGAAACAGTAAGTACAAACTGTAATCAGTAATCAGCTCTTTGGATAGAATTCATAACTTTGTTACATCTTAATGGTTTCTGTTGAAATCTACATGCACATGTAGGAAAATAATGTACTGGTGGTGCGTCAGCTTGGTCAGGAAGTCAAAAGTGGTGCACTGTCTAAAAAGGTTCAGAACCACTGATCTAAACTGAGGAACATCTATCGCAAAAATGTGCACTCACGTGATGCCGTAAAATAAATAAATAAATACAATGAAAAGCTGCCAAAAAGTCCCAATAAACTAATAACTGCAACTCCTCAAAATTATTAAATTGTTAAAAGTATTAGTTGCAGAAAAATCAGATTTCATGCTGCAATCTCATAAACTAACAAACAGAAATAACATTAACTGAAAGAAATAAACAGTCACCTAACATGAGAGACAGCAAATACGGATATTAAACAAAAAAAAAAAATCTAAATCAGATCATGAAGTTGAGACATAAACTGCAAAGCAGCCACATTTCTGCCATATGTATCTAGAAATGAACGAAGCAACCAGGTTTTTAAACTGAGGCCAATGTGGAAGTGCAAAAAAAGTGCACGGTCCACGCCCACTACACACTGGCTCCAAAAATGCTCAAACTCTAATTGACTTTAATTCAAAAATCATCATTTTTAATCATGAAATACTCAATATTTTGTTTCCTCACATCCATTTGAAAAAAACTTCATAATTAAGCAGCTATTAGGCTTCAAAAAGAGTGAAATTTCAGAGCATGGTTAGTTTGATTGACAGATCTGTTCTCCAATAGGACCAGACCTGAACTCGAGTCTTATACACATCGGGCAGCATCGTTGGGTTGAAGGGTCAGACCCGCCTCCTCTTCCTTTCATATTCAAATATGGTCATTCTGGCTCCAAAAACCCAACATGGCAACATTTAAACACCAAACTCCTTTCTTCAAAATGTAAGTCATTTGACATCACGTTAGCTTCATCCATTCTTTATACTGTACAGTCTATGAGAGCAACACAGCATCAGCCCACTGACACCAGGCACAGGTAGAATCATTCTGCTACAAATGTTTGTTCAAAAATGAAATGATGTGACTGACAAAGTTTGTTCTAAAATGACTGGAGGGATTTTAATTCAATTTGGAAAGACATTTTCTGCCCCCAGGTAGACCTTCACTAACTTCATCAAGAGAAACTTGTAGTTCGTCCATTGCTTTAGTTTCTCACAGAATACCTGCAAGACGGCCATGATCCTCAACTTTTCTTTGTCCTGATTAGCAAATGTTTGCATGTTAGCTGTCAATGGTGAACCTGGTCAATATTGGCTGCAAACAAGAGCATGTCAGCATTCATCTCAAACCACCTCTGGTTTTAGTGTGAACTCATTCACAATCATTGGGTTTAAAAATATTTGCATCCAGGAAAATTTAACCATTTTGCACCTAAATACCCAGAGATTGGCCAATATCAGTATTGGCAGTATTCATATAATATTATCAGTACTTTGCAAATCTGTTGCAGTTACAAGCTGTTTCCTTTCCTGTTCATAACAAATCAATAAAGCTCTGTTGCCACTGAAGCACCTAATTCAATAAACTTCTTCAGTCTTTCCCGGCATCGTTAGGGGACTTGTATGTATGATATACTATACTAATCAGTGAGCTGCATTCAAAGGAATTTAAATTGCAAATGAGTTTGATGTGAAATATGCAGGCTTGTCTGCCACAGTGAATAGTATTCAGCAGCAAATCATATGTACCAACAAACAACGTGCCTGCAGGAGCGTTCAAATCATCTTTCACTTTCTGCTCTTCCTTTCTTTGATCATGATTTCCCAGTAAACAACAAACAGTATGTCACATTTTCGTACAGCCGTGACGCCGTCAGTTATTCAGCGGCTGAATATAAAAGTTGACTGACAGGTTGAATCACAGAGGGGATTTATTGTCTTAACCCAATTTCCTTCTTGTTATTGTTTATAGCTCCATGTACAGCAGCAGGGAGGCTGTCTGGAAAAGGAAAGCCGACAAAGACAACAAAGAAAACAATAACATTTATTTATTGATTCATAGGTTATATATTTCATGATATAATAGCGATATATTATTATTGGCAAAGATACTATAATCCAATTGCATTTCTATACATAAATACAAAATCTGAGGTAGGGCCTCAAAGATTGATGACATTGAAAATAAATAAATGCATTTCACATATATGATATATATATATATATATATCTATATATATTCTATTTTTTACACATCACACACATTTTTAAAACATATTTGTTTATATATCTACTCTCAATTTTTCAAATCAAATGATGTCATGGGCTGTTTGGAGGCACATATCTATATCCATAGGCAGCAGTACCTCACGTAGAACACACAGAAATATATGACATTACTCAAGTAATTAGAAATTTAACCTATGCACTCATAGGTCACACAATAAAGTGCCAAAAAGACACAACAGACATAACAATAGGAATACTGGTACCATATGAGACAGACAGCTATTCTGTGGTGTTATTTTTGAAATACATATAATATTCTACCATTAGAGGACATCTATAAGGCCAATGGTTACCTGAAGATGTTTTGTAACGTATTGGCAAACATCAAAGAACACTACATGTTATATGAATGGCAGTATCTCGACCTCCTACACGCAGATGACAGCTTCTTCCTTTTTTTTCTTCTAAAGTTTGTTTTCTGTTTTCACTACAACTCTATTTAAAGTACTCTTTCTTTGGTTACTTATACTGCCCAAAGTTGACTTGCAGGCCAAGCGAAACTGACAGTTCCTTTTTTTTGTTGGTTTTTTGTTTTTTTCCTCTTCTTCCTACTCTGTAAATGGATAACAGCAACCCTCTGTCTCTTAACTTTATGTAGAACAAAAGAGGTCCCTAAAGTAAACATGCACTGACTTATACTACCGAGAGAAAAACGGACAAAGATTACTATACATGGACATTGAGTTACAGCAACACAAACTGCACATGCAAGCTCATCATTGTTACATTTTTATGAAGCAATGTGGTTTGAACTAAACCCTAAGCAGAGAAATCCCTGTAGAAACACAGGGGGACAAAACATATAGCTATTTAGCTGTGGCCCTAATTAAAATCATTAAAATCTACCTCAGAGCATAAAGGCTTTTATAATTCAAGTCTTACTACAATGTACAAACCGTCCACTACATCCAACGTATGATTAAACACCTGCTCCCTCGTTCACCGCCTGTTCTGAATTGTCTGGAAACTGTGGAGTTTAATTTTTTGAAGCAGATCGGCGTCAAAAGTTGGTGTCACCCGGCTCATGGTCCTCTGTCATCCGAAAAGAGGAAGAGGAGCATGAAGCCGAGGCTTCCCAGGTAAAATAAATAAACCCCTCTGCTGCTTTCTGCAATCTACTCTGAAACTGACCATGCAAACATCGGATTGACAGTTAGGTGGAGTTAAACTAATACAGAGACGCACACACAAGCATACACAGACATACATTATTATCATCACATTTGAACAAAGAGAGCTCAATGCACTACGTCCTAACCAAAGCAACACAGTGTAGCAAGCAAGCTATCGAACATCAGGGTTATTTGTGCTCATTAATTGATTATGTTTTGTTTTTCTAGACCTCTTAAAATCGTATGTGCGGTTTTCATGTCAAGTTCATGAAAAGACATGGCTTAGAGAAATAGTCAGGGAGACCCTTTGAATTCTTAGCAACTGTTATTGCATCCATACCTGCAGCCTCCACGTAGCCTGTCTACGATTAGACCACCGCAGTGTTAAAAGCAGAGAAATTGAAGCAGGACTTTGTGTCGACATGAAAAGGCATTTACAACTGGTCAAGGTGTGGAAGGGACTAATTGCATCTAAGTGGATACACATTGTCACTTTGAAGGTAATTAGTTTGGCAGCCCACGAAGTAAAAGTTGGCTATCTGTCGTGTCGTATTTGAGAGGGCTGCAGAGTCGATCAGACCACCCGCTGAGCTGTGCTGGACTGCTCCTCCAGGCTGCTGCAGTGTTACATCGGGAGGTGACTTCATACGCCCCCAGAAACACTCAGCTTATTTGCGCTGACAGCATGACTTAAAGGGAAATAGGTGGTAAATTACAGTAATATGACTAATTCTGATGGACCAGCAAGTTGCTGAAAGCCTTTGTTTTTGCTGCAAGTGAAAATTAAACTGCCAGCATTTTCACTTAAACTCAATACATTTCAAATTTGAACTTTTGAATAAATCTTTAAATCACTGCTTTCATGACGATTATGCACTGCCTGCACACAGCTGGTCAAAACAGGTTAAGTCACTCGTAGACCCTTTGTAATCATCACAAGGTGCATCAGCAAGAAAAAAAGTGAAGCAGCGATGCACTGACGTCAACAGGAAGTAGTATTTTGATTCGGATCCTTCGCGACACACTTCCACTCTGCTCCCGTTATTATTAAGCGTTAGGGTGGCTTCGCTGTTTTCTGTGCGCTGAATGCTATTATTCCTGCAACTACCCAGAGTAGCTGGATGGAATCGAGTATACCTGAGACCCTGTTTTCATGAGGACACACACAGAGAAGCAAGAGGCATAAGTCTGAAATGACGAAGAGGTCTCCAGAGCTCTACCACAAACAACAAGAGACAAAGTACACTTCCAGGATAGAAGGAGGCCGTTTTCTAAATCTAAATCTTCATCTGCTCACACGTAGCAGCTGCTCCTAACATCGTGAGGATGCGACAACACACACACTACTCAAAGATAGTCTATTTTTTTATGAAGTGTACACTTTGTACAAAATATTACACAGCTAGCAAGAGAAACAGGGGGTCAGAGAGACATGAACACACACACATACACACACAAACACTCTCAATCTCTGTCTTGACAGCTTTGTCCTCTGCTGGAGGCTATACATATACTGTGTTTATAATATTCATATATTTTATATATTGTTTCTCTACTGATGCGATGTACATTGCAAAGAAGGTTTCCACGGATGGGTTAACAAGTTCACAACACATATAGTGATAAATACACATCTAAAATATATATATGCACAGAGAGTGACTACTGGGTCAAATTTTGGAGACCTTAAAAAGGTTAAATGGCCACGTCGTTATCGGCGGATAAAGAAAAGACAGACTACTCTAGTGGGTTCCTATACTAGGAATGTGCTACTTTACATTCTAGGATAATACGACAGGAGTACAACTTAATGAATAGACAAAGAGAGAGGGTTTCACAAAGGGTCCCTCAGGTTTACTAGAGAAAAATAGACCCAAGCTTCCGTCATACTGCAGAGTCGACCAAGGCCAAAGTGTATCTACTGAACGGGGTAATCAGGATGCATTCGCTACTCTACTGGGACGTAGGAGGCACAAATTGCAGATCTTATAATCTATTTTTGACAAAGCAAGAGCGACTGAGCAGCAGTAGCGGGTATGAATATACATATATACTGCTGGGTAGGAACAAAATGTGATAACAGAGCATACTGTGTTTTGTTTTCTTGTTTTGTTTTTTTTTCTCTTTTTATCCGAGGCAGTTGATATTATTTGTATTGCCGATGGAATTTTGTACACAGATGGATCCAAACACAGATCTCCACAGAGTTTTTTTTTTCTGCCACTCAATTTTCTTTTTGTTTTTCTGTGTCTGCTTGCACCGAGATGATTCATTATCTCTACACACAAATGTGAAGGCACACACACACACACACACATACTCTCACACAGAAACACACACAACTCCGTAGGGAGCAGCTATGGTGAGTCTAATATTGCAAGTGCAGTCTGAGTTGTGTCATTTTATGACACAATTTTTCTCTTGGAATAAAGATCCCTGGGAAGGGTTCTGGAGTAATCAGTGGTCATGTGTGGGAGGCAATGATAGCCCATTAACCGAGTACGAAGCAGCAGCGGAAGAGTAGACTCCACTTGGGCAGCCACTCCTCCCTCAGAGAGGAGAGAGGAAGTGGTGGAGAAGTAAAGGGAGGGATAAAAGGAGCCTGTTTCCACTTCCAGGATAAAGGTTGGGAGACAGGAAGCAAAGAGGGTGAAGAAGTATGGAGCAGGAGAAAGAGAGAGGGGAGGAAGGGGGAGGGGAGAAGAGGTGGAGGTGAGGACAGCCTAGGAGCAGGCATCCGCCCCCCTCCCAGTGCCTCCTGCACAGGTTAGTGGAGGTGGTGGGCGTGGCCCTGCCAGGTGTGGCTGTTACTGGTAGGAGCCCAGCTGGAAGTCTTTGGGGGGCAGTTTGAGGCCCAGAGAGTTGGTTCCCAGAGGGTCGATCATGTTCTTGTAGCGTTCGCCGCGGTGCTTCATCAGGAAAGGACCCCAGTCAGGCTGAGGGGAGCAGACCAGCTTCAGACGCTGCAGACAGGAAAGGAAACACAGAGCAGGGTCATAGAGGTGGAGCAGGAGCACTGGATTGTTCAAGGTGTCATGGTCTGCTTATGACAGTGGTGCGTCTTCCCAAGTCCTTGCTGAACAGGTTTTTTCACCTTTACAAATATAGAGTCCTGAAATTACTTTTTAATAATTTGGCACCAAGTCGGCTTTGTGCAGAACTTTGTAACGTTGTCTTATGAAGGTGATTGTTATCATCATTGTCATTTTTCTATGACTCTTTGAGGCATAATTTGTGAAACTGGGTTAAAATAAAATTTGATTTGACTTCACAATAGTAAAATTAAAGTACTGGGATGGAGGGTCAGTGTGCTCGGCAAGGAAAAAAGCTTATAATCCTACAGAGGGGGGTTTAAAACAAAATGAAGAGAAAAAAGTTATACAACAAAGGTAATAAATATTTTCCTGTTTGTATTTGCACACTCAAACCAATGCATTTTTTTATTGTATTTTTCATTCTGATATTTGCAGGTTCTCAAAATTTTAGAAGATACGGTTGTTAGTGTAAAAATATCTATATTTTTCACTTTCCATTTTCCTGCCTCTCATTTCCCTCTTACCCACACACTTTAATATATCAGTGAAAACAAGCTGCCGCACTAAGAACAAGCCTGACCTCCCTTAAAAGAGGCTCAGCATTTTGCTCAACAACAACATGTGGATGAGATTGAACCACAAACACAGCAACTACCATTGTTCATGCAGAGGGGACACTTGGGTACAAACTCCTTGTGTATCTATATTAGCAGCTTGGCCTGAACTATCAAATATATGCTCAGTAAGTGTAGTTTAGGTTAGTCAGCCTCCATTAATGTAAGACGTAACAGTCTGTAAATGTGATCCAGACTGTTAGTATTGATATATACTGCATTTTGACTTTTTACAGCCCTCCTGTTTGTGGGTGTGGACCCTGGTTTTGTCATTCGTTCCTCATATTTGTAATGTCTCCTCTCGTGGCCTCGAGATGACACGATCAGATGCTTTTGCTCAAATTAAAAGAAAGTTATTGGGCTATCCCTCCTGCTTGTACAACATCAATAAAAACATGTGGGATGTTTGAAGTTGTTTTTGCAGCATTAACACATTCTGCTGCCCGGTGTGAGTGAAAGCTTTGATGATTGTGTGTTAATTACTGTCAAGCGAAGCAAAGGCATTAATATGTGGAGGTGCTGCCAGGGAACAAAGATGTTAGGACACAAAGCCATGATCATCATCACTCATTAATCAAAGTGTTTAAAAGGGACCCGCAACACTCCTAGAAAAATGTTAAAATTAATACTCCGCCTCCAGCATGCCTCTCCCTGCTAATGAGCGAAGGATGAGGCTATTGATTTCTGTGTGTGTGTGTGTGTGTGTGTGTGTGTGTCACGTAGGAGACAAAAACAAAATATACATGACAACATCTCGCCATCGCTTCATCTCAGTTATTACCTCGATTATGGTGCCGGGGGCCAGGTGCATCTTAATGACGAACATGATGGGGATCCAGATTACGGAGCAGATGACCATGAGCCAACCCAGAACCATGGACCAGGTGGGGTAGGTGTAGTCCTCATATGTCATCACCTTCCACTGGTACAGACTCAGTCCCAGGATGCCCTGCACACACCCGGGAATCAGACATTCAATGAAATGCTCACTGTTACCTGCAAGAGCTTCGTTGGCCGTTTAACAAGTTGCTCCAGCTTCACTGATGCTATGCAGTGACCACAAATATACCATCTGCTCAGCTCCACACGTATAAAAACTGATAAAATACAGTTGTGCTGTTTATCACAGGATGGAGCAGAGCATTTTTTCGCTTCAAAATATGTTTCCTGCAGCAGTAGGGAGTAAACAGGGTAGTCTTGTGGCTATGACAACATACTGAGTGAAATGTAAAATAATGATCTCTAATGTGGAGTTTGAAGGTGAGGCTGCAGCTTGATTTACAAGGCAGCCTGAACACAAACAGCTACCTCAGTGTTGGTTGATATCTTACCTCCAGAGTAATCCTGTAGCCTCTAGAGTCATTTTACCCCTATAGACAGTTTCTATGGACATGTCTGTTTCACCACCTGATGACGTAGTTACGCCTAAAGGAGTCTAAAGCTATATACAAAAAGTAGAGGGTTTTTTCTTTTGAGAATCACTAAAAACGTTTGTCACAGAAACATTTTGTCACCATTTGGCCTCCAGTGTGAATCCAACCATTATATTTCCCTTCTGAAATTTACAGACTGGTTTTGCTAATTGCTGTTCAAGTCTGCAAGTTGCCCTAAAACTTCATGCACCAAGTACATCTGCATGTGACATTTTTCTCACTCCCACCTGTGAAAGTGTATATTTAAGATGTTGAATTGTTAAAGTATCACTAGTGTGGTTTTAAATCTGCCATTAACAGATATGTTAAATGTTCTAGGGCTGTTACTAATATGCATCACACTTTAAAGCTAACTTTAAAGGTGTTCCTCAAAAGTACAGTTCACCTGAGTCTGAACATGATGCTCAACTCAAATTTGAAGCTTTGGATTACTTCACAAGTAATTAATTCATTTCCTGCAAATCCTCCAGTGGTTGAAAAAACAAGTGCAAATCATAAAACACCAGCTCATATTTTCATTTTTAGATGCTGTTGCCTGATGTTGCTGAACCTTGTAATGCTTTTCTGCACTGATGAGGATGGCGCAGCAGATTCCTTCCCAATTAACTTTCTGCTTTTTTTTTTTAATATGTGCAGTGAG
>OOFC01049989.1:0-21001 GCA_900323345.1 Pseudochromis fuscus
TGAACCTGTGTTTCAACAGGTTTCTTCCAGAGTCAGCTCGCTGGCTCATGACACAGGGCAGGAAGGAGGAGGCACGAAAGCATCTCCAGCGAGCAGCCAGGGTGAACGGGAGGAAAGTACCAGAGGATTTGCTTGACAAGGTGATCGACATCAACCAAAATATAATAAACTTTACCATGGTGTGAAGGATTTCTGAAGCTTTCTTCTTGTTGTCCAGCTGGAGATGGAACGTCCTCCTGAAAGAAGAAACATGCTGGACATCTTCCGAATACCACATTTGAGAAAACGCACTCTCATAATGGGCTTTAACTGGTGTGTCTCTTTAAACTGAGATCATGTCCATGCTGATGTCTTACAAAGCACCATTGTTAATAGCAAAGATTTATGTCAATAATCCTGTTTTTCTGAAGTAATGAACTAAAAGTATATCTCTTTACTTCTAATTCTAGGTTTGCAGTCAGTCTTCTGTACTATGGACTGAGCTTGAATGTTGGCAGTTTTGGTCTGAATATCTACCTCACACAGTTCATCTTTGGTCTTGTTGAGCCTCCTGCAAACTTGAGCGGTTTATTTCTAATTCAGCACTTTGGAAGGAGAAGAAGTCTGGCGTGTTTCCTGTTCTTTGGAGGCACTTCTTGTCTTGTGGTCCTTGCTGTCCCGAATGGTAACTTCAAATCCTTGACCATGTTATATATTTGAAAAGATTGTTAAAGAAGGGTTCATATTTCATTTTTCTGACAGGTTGTATATGATTTTTTTCTCAGATCTTCCTGTGGTGGCAACAGTCATAGCTGTACTGGGAAAGTTTGCTGCTTCTTCTTCTTTTAGCACAGCCTACGTTTATACAGCAGAATTATATCCGACTGTGTTAAGGTAACACTGTGCTGCTTATGGCAATCATACTAAAACATCTGGGTAACACCACCAATTGTTCAATCACTGAGTTTATGTTTCAGCCAACATATTCTGCAGATAAAAGGTAATTATTTAAAAAATTAAATAAAAATTAAAAAGCGTTCCCCAGCACTGACACCTGATGTGTGTCATAATTAATTACTGATTAAGGGGAGCCCTTTAGCCCTTTTAGACCTCAGTGCTGCGTTAGACACTATTGATCATGGCGTCCTTACCTCTCAGCTGGAGCAATGACTTTAAAGAAACTCTGTTACAGTCTCTTCACATGTGGAGTCCCCCAAGGGTCAATTCTAAGCATAGTCCATTTTTCATTGTGCTTGCTACTATTAGGTTCAATCTTTCGTAAACACATCATCTCATTACACTGTTATGCTGGTGACTTTACCCACTGCTAAAACCAAACACTGTGTCCCTTCTGAAGGCCTAAATGGACTTCCTGTTGCTTCTTGTTGCATCATGCATTTTGTTCAAAACATTTGCATGTTGCCACTTCCTCAATGCTGATGTCAAATTGACTGACCCTTCATTTCTATTGGGGATAAATAGAATGATTTAACAGGGTTGAAACTAAACTGAGGGACATGTCTCAAGTTCATAGATAATTAATTTTATTTTTAATTTTTAGAAAACATATTTTAGTTAAAGGACACAAGCATGTGATTATATTAGTGTAGCACCTGTATACAGTCACTCTATGGTAGTACTCACTCAAGAATGGTGGGTGCTCAGATTCATGAATGTAAATGTAGATACTAAATAAAAAGTTCTAAATAACAATGAAACCCTGAGAGTTTTACTTTTAGCCAAACACTGGTTGCCTGGTTACAGCGACAGCGTCATTACGTAGAAAGTGGCAGGCAGGGCCGTCAGCGGAGAGCAACGGAGGGGAGCATTAAAGCTACAGGCACTGTCAAACAGCCTGGTCTTAGTAGAGCTGATACAGAGTGTTTTTGAGGCAGACTAAAATACAGGATCAAAGTGGAGTTTCACCAAGTAACTTAACAGACATGTTCTAGGGGCCTGTAAGACTTATTTAAACTTCCTGAAAATCAGAATTTTTTTTAATCTCCTTTAACACAAAACATGAAAGCTCAATAAGACAAAAACATAAAACAATAAATAACCCAAAGTTTGCCCCCAAAATAAATGAATATCTTTTCACCTTGTAGATTTAAACCTTGTTAGTTTCACTCTCAATTTGTCCTGATAGTCCCAATGAAATTTCACTTTCAATCTAAATCTATCCCTCTCAAAACAAATTGAAGATTTATCTTACCTTGAACTTTACCCCAGATCACAAGGTCCAATAGACAAAATGGCAAAATGGTAGAATCAAGCGTGTGAAGTCTCTTCTCCATAGTTATTCACAGTGGTGCGCGCGCACACACACACACGGTCAAGTTTGCTCACGGCTCTAGAGCTCAGAGTCTGAAACGAACACGTTACAGTCCTGTTTCATCCAGCAAAACATAGAGTGCGTCGAAATCACATGGGCAAAACACTGAGCACGGCAAAAATATTAAGGCCTGAATGCTGGAGTGCGATGTCATGGAACGCCATCGCCTAGCATTAGTCCGCGCTAGCTTGCTATCACCCGCGTCCGTCCACAGCTCCGTCGTTAAACCCGTCAGCCGGTCCCTCCGGGCTCGAACCTCACCACGTCTCGTGGCTGACGAACTTGCTGGGTCTTCAGTACCCTTGGTCGTCCTTCCTACTCAGAGTTGTCAAGGCCGTACCCTGCTTGGTTCGGCTTTTCTCTACCAAAAATAACCGTGCCTCGCAGGCTCCTCTTCTCGGTCCGCCGAGCGCGCGCAAGAGGGCTTTTCGCATCTCGCACCTTCTCTTGAGTGTCCCTCCGCCACGTCAGGAGTACACACCCCCTCACGCACTAACTGTAAATCCCCATCGACAATATTGATGACATTGGTCACAATGGCCAATACAGAGGACTACAGCAAGGGTAAACTAATGTAAGACTACATAAAGCAATCTCAAATCTTATTGTTCAAGTAAAATCATACAGTTATTCCCTTTGACATTAAAACCTTCAGTTTAACAAAGAGGAACTACTGGAATGAAATGACCATAAATTACTTAGAGGATTACTTATTCATATTCATGCACATAAAGTAATCCCAAATGAAAACCATATGTCACCATTAATAAGTGAAAAGTAAATACATAGCTACCTATTAATACTCATGGGACTTATTAATGTGTTGTGAAGGATTTAATTTAACCCATCTTTTCTGTAAAATTGTAGCGACCCCAGTTCACCATCGGGCTACATTAACATTTTGGTGTTAGTTACAATTTTTATTTGGATATTGTCCAGTGAAAATATTGTCCATGATGATTGATGAAGACATGCAAAAACATCTACTTGTCATCTCCTTCTTAGGCAATCCATTTTTTTCAGAAATTCAATCATTGTGTTTTATTATTTATTTGCATTGTAATGCTAAGACATATTGGTCTATTAACTGATGAGTTTAAATTTGTTTTTAATTTAAAATCTATGAGACAAATCTGGAGGACATAAAGGATGCTCTTCTCAGGATCACCCAGATACTTTTATATTTTTTTTCACCTGAAACACCTGTATTGATACCAATAAATAGTTTATCATATGAAGGCACTAAGTATGCCGTAACTTGCACTGTTATCAAACTCCTTAGTGAGAGTGTGATTGCTGATTGTACATTGTTACAGGCAAAACGGTGTAGGTCTGAACTCCATGTGTGCTCGTGTGGCGGGAATCCTGGCACCACTGATCAGGCTCCTGGAGGTCTACCATCACACCATTCCCATGCTGATCTATGGCATCATCCCTGTTGCTGCTGGAGTTTTCAGTTTGCTGCTGCCAGAAACTCTCAATGTTGAATTTCAGGACAATGCTGAACCTCTGTGAGTACACAACAGATTATATGATCTGCTTTCAAGAAAATCTAAAGAAATCTACATCATAATCGTTTTGTTTTTATTTTCAGAAAATCTAAGGATGGGGCCACTGAGCAAGGATCCTTCACTGAAGAGAGGGAATCAGTAATGAGCACAAAAATGTAATATGTCATGATCCAGGCTTTCCAGATTTTCAGGAAAAATGCTGTAGATACAGTGATAACTTAGATAAAATGTAAAAGTTTAATTTGAACATGATTAACTTGTAAATTATTCTGACCTCTTAAAAATGTGTTGTTTTTCTACAAAATAATCTGTGCATATGTATTAAAAGTTGTGTATAGACTGTAAATGCTTTATTAATTTTCTGCAATCCCTCTGTATTTATTTTTGCTTTGTACAGTAATAATGACCAGATGCCCAGTCCAACTAATTACAAATATTCACATTTGTTTAGCTTTTACACACATAGATAAAGGCAGCAGCTAGTTGATGAACACAGTGTAACATTTAGCAGTTCAACATTTGCAAAGTGTTAATGATCCGCTGTGGTTTAAACATTCTTGTTGCAGAGCTCTGCCCTCATGTGGACAAAAAACAAGGTCAGTTCTGCATCTGTCATCCTGTGTTTGAAGCTGTAGTTGCTCTGTGAATAATTTCTGCTGATTGTTTTCACTGCCTGTAATAAACCTGTGACATCACAGTTGCTTAGTGCAGATACTATCAGTGGAGTGAAGCCAAATGTGATTCACCTGTGTTTTTCCTGATGTAGTGAAAGTCTCTTATACCTGTGTATTGCTGTGAGAATAAATACTGAGAAGTACCAGGGTCTCCCCGGTACTGGATGGGGTTGGAGCAGGTCAGAACTGGGTGTGTTCCTGGGGGATGCAAAAGTATATTAGAATATCATCAGTGTACACAAAGATGAATCAATTAAGCATCTCTCACAAGCCACCAGATTCTGAAACACAATGGGGACATTAGGCATCACTAGGTACTAGAAGTGACCAAGGGGAGTGCCGAACGTCGTTTTCCGCTCATACCCTTCAGGATCCAGATATGGTGGCAGGCATTTCTGAGGTCCAGCTTCATGAAGATGGTGGCATGGTTTACAGGAGTAAAGGTGGAATTAATCAAAGGAAGGTTGAAAGTGTTCTTCACCATTATCTCATTGAGGCCTCAGTAGTCGATACAAGGCTGAAGTGAGCTGTCTCGCTTGTCCATGAAAAAGAACAAGCACCCATGGGCGAAAAGGAAGGCAGATAATTCCTGCTGCCAAAGAATCCTGGATGTAGCTCTTTATGGAAGAAATCAAGTATCCTGTATCCTGGGAGCAGGCCAAATTCTAAACTTTGGCTAATTTACATGTTTCAACACAGAAGAAACTGTTATTTTCTTTAACTTTCTTCCGTTTACTCTGCACTACTACTTTGTTTTAAGTGTGTTGTGCTTACAGTGGAGTTATTAATCGTTGGTACAATAAGGGTGATGACTGTTGTTCCCTGATAAAACATGAAAGCCAATACCATTATACACATAATTGAGTTTGGTTAAATATTAATTTACAGATAAATCAGTGATCTATTCCTATTCTCTTGCATAACACGGTATTTCTATAAGGGGTCTCTGTAAGTTGAGTCATATTTCACCATGAGCACCTTCGGACATATCCTGAAGGAGATCGGGGAGTTTGGGCTGTTTCAGAAACGCTTACTCTTCGCATTATGTCTCTCAAACGTGTTTCCAGCTTTTGATGTGATTGGCCAGGTGTTTGTTGGCCTGAGCTTCCCACATCACTGCAACACTGACTGGATCTTGGATCGTGGACCAAACCTGACAGAGGACGGACAAAAAAATCTGACTATTCCAGTGAACCAGGATGGACAGTTTGAAAGCTGTAAGATGTTCACACCTGTGGATTGGGATTTGGAAACCATTGAACAGAATGGGATTAACAGCACCACAGGATGCATACATGGATGGGACTATGAGACCCAGCCAGGTGTTTCCAGTATTGTGACAGAGGTAAACACATGATAGATAGTTTTTTACTTTATATGTTTCTTATAGGCATGTCATATGAGACAAATGATACAGGATTTCCGGTATAATTCTGAAATTCTTTATTTATCCTTGTTATTTCTCTTCTACTGTTACTGGTGTTTCTATTTTCAGTTTGATGTGGTTTGTGGTAAGAGTGATCTGATTGTGGCATCGCAGTCCATCTCCATGGCAGGCATTTTGGTTGGAGCGCTGGTGTTTGGGAATATTTCTGACAGGTATTGTATCTGCTCTTCTGTTGTGAGTTTCTGTGATGTAGCTTTTAAGGAACTTGTCGAATTATTATTACCGTCATAATAAGTATCTCACCAGTGGGTCGGGCACATACACTGTACATAGAATGGATAACACTAAAGCAACGTCACCTCGTTGATTTGTGGACTGAAGACAGGAGTTTGGCAGTTGAATGTTGCCATGTTGGTTGTTTCGAGCTAGAAGTGACCTTATTTGGATATGAAGGGAGGTCTGACCCAAGGGACACTGCCATATGTATATGAGACTCAAGTTCCAGTCTGGTCTCCATGAAGAATCGTTAATCAAACTAACCACACCCCTAATCATTCCTCTTTTTGAAGCCTAATGTCTACTTGATTATTTCTAATGACATCAGAATGACTTGTGTTTGAGTATTTCAGGATTGAAAATGACCATTTTTTAATTGCAGTCAGTTGGAGTCCGATTTATTTTGACCCAACATCTAGTGGCCTTTGCTGGCATTGCACTTCTGCATTGAAAGCATTGGGTCCAGTTCAGTGTTCAGCAAGGCTCTGAGATGGTTCAGAATGATCGTCTCCACAGTCTTCATCAGGTGAGAGGTTAAGGCCCAATCCCAATTATGATTTTTACCCCTTCCCCTACCCCTTAAAATTTAGTCTGGTAGGAGTTGAAATATCCCCCTATGAAATGGGACAATGCTTCGAGACCTGTTATGTCATCAGTGATCGTCAATAGCGCTATACAGATGCAACATCTTTCATAACAACAAACAATTCACCATGCCCTCAGCAGCTGTACTCCTCTCAATTAACAAGGCATGTTAAATTTTTGACGAGTATAACAGAACACATGAATGTTACATTAACACAATGCTAACGTGAATGGCCTGAACATACCCAAGTACAAAAACTCATCAAGAATCTGGACATCCCTACCCCTCTACGTGAACACACAAAATGGAGGGGTAGGGCTAAGGCGAAGGGGTGAGTTGGGATTGTGCCCAAGGCTCCCTGGAGTGTGTGGTCTTTGGCACTGGAACCACACAGGAAGTCTTCCACAGGGCAGGAACTCTCTCCAGGCTGAGGCTGAGATTGAAGATGCAGAGGACCACCTCTCAGAGCTGGTCTGCATAGTGCCACAGCAGTCTGGAGCTGATGCCCTCCAGGCCTGCGGCCTTCCTAGCCTAACCCTCCTGAGCTCCTTTTTTACCTGATCTGCTGTCATGAAGAGGGCGGAGGGGTTAAGGGGGGTGTGAAGGGGCGTTGAGATGAAAACTGTGTGTGGGGGGGTGCAGCCGATTCCTGACAAATTGCCCCCGCTGGTAAACGTGCAGTCTGATATTATTCCCATAATACTAGGCAAAGATAGATGTTGAGATCCAGTTGCAAAGTAACACCGAAATAGTCATTTACAACCATAACTAACCAGCCATTGGCCTATAATACACATTTATGACATATGTAACCACATATGTAACCACTTAACCAGAGAAAACCATGTAGTTTAGTTTTCATCACAACACACTTGCGGACTAGCAGGCTCTGTTAGCAGGGTTAGCCGCGCATACGGAAATAACAGCGGGAGGTAGCGGCTAATCACCTTTTGTGATTTTATTGTCTTCTCTTCACAGGTTTGGTCGAAGACTTGTGATTCTGCTTGCAGTTTTCCTCCTCCTGGTGTTTGGTGTGAGCACTGCTCTCTCACCAAACATTTATGTTTACATGGTTCTCAAGTTTTTCTGTGGGACTTCAAGTATTGTCTTTGCAATGAACAATTGTGTGATGGGTAGGTACAGTATTTTCTTAATTTATTGGATTTGTATAGACATATGACAACAGATGTACTGATTTACAAAGTATTATTGTTGAGACAACAATCAAATATCTAAATTTGTTCAATCCTCTTCTGTCTTCTAGCTTTGGAGTGGACTGATCCTTCAAAGTCTGCTCTGTGCACAGTGGCCATTGTATGTTTCACCTCTATTGGACTGATGTCACTATCTGGCATTGCCTTTTTGATCCGCAACTGGAGAATCCAGCAGCTGGTGCTCTTCAGTCCCCTTCTTGTTATCCTGGTGACCTTTTACTGGTATGCCACCTTACATCATATTAACATGTTCATCAAGTGAAAACATTGCTAGAGAAGCTGTGATTAGAATCAAGCTTCATGATCCTGAACCTGTGTTTCAACAGGTTTCTTCCAGAGTCAGCTCGATGGCTCATGACACAGGGCAGGAAGGAGGAGGCACAAAAGCAGCTCCAGCAAGCAGCCAGGGTGAACGGGAGGAAAGTACCAGAAGATTTACTTGACAAGGGGATTGGCATCAACCCAAAATACAATAAACTTCACCATGGTGTGAATGATTTCTGAAGCTTTCTTCTTGTTGTCCAGCTGGAGATGGAACGTCCTCCTGAAAGAAGAAACATGCTGGACATCTTCCGAATACCACATTTGAGAAAACGCACTCTCATAATGGGCTTTAACTGGTGTGTCTCTTTAAAATGTCCATGCTGTTGTCTTACAAAGCACCTTTGTTCATAGTAAACATGTATTACAATAATCATGTTTTTGATTAGTAGTGAAACTAAGTACATCTCTCTTTACTTTTGATTCTAGGTTTGCAACAAGTCTACTTTACTATGGACTGAGCTTGAATGTTGGGAGTTTCGGTCTGAATATCTACCTCACACAGTTCATCTTTGGTCTTGTTGAAATTCCTGCGAACTTGAGTGGTTTTACTCTAATTCAGCACTTTGGAAGGAGGAAATGTTTGGCATGTTTCCTGTTCTTCGGAGGCACTTCTTGTCTTGTGGTCCTTGCTGTCCCAAATGGTAACTTCAAATCCTTGAGCAAGTTTTTATTATTTAAAAAAACAGTTCAAGAAAGGTTAATATTTCCATTTTCTGACAATTTGTATATGATTCCTCAGATCTTCCTGTTGTGGTAACAATCATAGCTGTGCTGGGGAAATTTGCTGCCACTGCTTGTTTCAGCACAGCCTACGTTTATACTGCAGAATTATATCCAACTGTGTTAAGGTAACACTGTGCTGCTTATGGCAATTATACTAAAACATCTTGGTAACACTAATAACTGTTTGATCGTTGAGTTTATATTACAACCAACATAGTCTGCAGAGAAAAAGCAATTACCTTAAACAAACAAAAAACATGGACTTTTTTAAAATAGCCTTTACTCAAAGTAATGATACCTTACAAAAGTAACTCAATTTTTATAACATTTTTATAAAATTTCCTAAAGGTATGTATGTGTCACATTTTTATCATGTCAATTTTTCTTTAATACTAACTGTGTTTTTCCTATTTTGTATTTTACAATACACAGTGTAAATCTTGCAGGGTTTGTAATTATTGTCAGGTTATGGTGAATGGCAGGACCCAAGTGCAGACAAGCAATTCAAAAGTGAAGATTTAATTGTGAAAAAGGGAAACTGAAGGCTCTGCATGTGAGAAGAGAAAATCCAATTAATCCAAAGTAGCAAAACAATCAAAGGAAACCAAACAAAAGTACAAACTAAATGGATTCCAGGTGAACAACACAGGAAGGAAGCCATGGAGGGAACAGGTAATCCAAATGGGAGGCTAACATGATAGCAGGTAGGTGTGGAAACAGGTAAACGACAAGGAAGACGACAAACTGACAAGGAGAAGTCAAAGACACGCTGGCCAAGGCCCCGTCCACACGGAGACGGGTTTCAGTGTAAACGGCAACATTTTTTATCGTTTACGCCTTGTGTCCACACGGAGACGGAGATTTGGCAGCCGAAACCTATAATTTTTGAAACCGGGTCCCAGAGTGGGAAAGTCTGAAGACGCCACTCGCTGCGTCTCCGTGTGGACAGCGAATACGCATTATCTGCAAACGCTGCCGCTGTAGCCCCGCCTCTGACCCTTAACTCGCCTGCCCAACCCCGACAACAACAGTAAAAATGGCGGTACACAGCATCGTGTTAGTGCTGGAGCAGCTACTGGGTTTGTTTTGACTTGTACAGCAAAATCTTCTGAAACTACACAACTACCGTGAGCAACAAGTGTGTGTTGTTGTGTGTTGGTTTTACTTCGTACGAGTTTAATAAGCATGCTCCGTGTCTTCCTCCTTGTTTTGGTGTGTTTCTGTGGCAGTGTTACAGCGCCACATACAGGCCTGGCATATTGACTACAGCGTTCTCGGCTTTTTCATATGGACACAGATACAAATATCCGTTTTCGGAAGAGACGTATTCGTTTTGTCTCCGCGTGGACGGGGCCTAAATACACTGGGTGATTGGCAACAGCTGGGGAGGATAATCAGGGCAGGTGTGACAGTACACGGGCAGTAAGTAAAACTTAAAAGGGACACACAAGGGAAGACAAACAAAATAAAACAGGAAATGACACAACACACATGGAAAGACACAGGAGGATACAAGCAGAAACAACTAGAAAACAAGAAATGAGTAAATACATAAAAACTAAAAATATAATCATGACAATTATCAAATCGCAATTCCTAAAATCACTCAAATGTATTTTGTCCCCCCCTGAAACACTTCTCTATAGGCACCAATAAATATTTTATTCTTTATCCTATAAATGTACTAAGAAGCTGTAACTTACCAGGTTTTACATGAAGTGTTACCAATACCCTCTCAGTCAGCATGTGGTTCTTTATTGCACATTGTTACAGGCACAGTGGTGTAGGTCTGAGCTCCATGTGTGCTCGTGTGGCGGGAATCCTCGCTCCACTGATCAGGCTCCTGGACATCTACCATCACACCATTCCCATGCTGATCTATGGCATCATCCCTGTTGCTGCTGGTGTTTTCTGTTTGCTGCTGCCTGAAACTCTCAATGTTGAATTTCAAGACAATGCTGAACCTCTGTGAGTACACAACAGAGAATTTATTTTTGCTTACAAGAAAAACTAAATACATCTGCATAATAATAACCTTCTTATTACTTTCAGAAAACCTAAGGATGGAACAGCTGAGGAATGATCGGTTACAAGAGGACAAATCAGAAAAGAGCACAGAAATTTAATTTATATACTCATACTGGTTTCCCCAGTTTATCTGTTAAAATACAAGGATTTAACAGATAAACTGGTGAAATTGTGTTGTACTTCTACAAAAATATTTTGGTATATGTATAAAAAGTTGTATATACTCTTCTCATTATGAGTTTTTAGATAGAAGTTTGTGTGTTTGTCTTTTTCTAAGGTTGTCCTTCTGTATTTTGTGTTTTGTAAAATAATAATAAGAAAATGTTCTGATCTGTCAAAGCCCAATTTATAGCTAATTACAAAATGTTTTTTTAAACCTTTCACTGAAACAGATAAAGCTATCAGCTAGCTGCTGAACACAGTTGATCATTCATTGTTTTTAATATGTAAAGCACTTTGAGTTGTACATTGTATGACAAGCACTTTATAAATAAAGTTTGATTGACTGATTGATTTACTAGTGAAAGGCTGGGTAGGGATCAAAATATCCCCCAATGAAATGGGACAACTCTCTGAGACCTGTTACATCATCAGTGAACAGCGATGATGCTATACAGATGCGACAGCTTTATTGACAACAATTCACCATGCCCTCAGCAGCTGTAGCATTTAACATGATTGTTACTTGAGAAGTAACAAGCATGTTAAATTGTTGTTGCACAACTTATGGGAAATTTCTCATACCCCTCCTTTTGTAGTGTGCTCCAGGAAAATGTCCGTTTCAAGGACCAGACAGTCCCATCCCTCTGCCCTCCCCCTTCCAGTCATCAACAATCGGGTCACTCCAACCCCTTTACATGAACGCACAAAATGGATGAGTAGGGCTAACAGCTAAGGCCAAGGGGTGATTTGGGAGTGACCCAAACACTTGCAAAGTGTTAATGATGCTCTGTGTTTGACATGTTCTTGTTGTGGAGTTCTGTGCTCATGCGGACAAAACCATCAGTTTTACTTTGGATGGTGTTGACTTTCATCCTGTAATTCTATTAAACTGTAGTTTCTCTGTGATTTATTTCTGCTGATGTATTTTACTGCCTCTAATAAATCTGTGACATCACAATGCTAGTTACTTGTTGCAGCTATTGTCAGTGGTCTGAAGTCAACTGTGGCACACTTGTGTTTTTCTGCTACCACTTCACTGATTCATGCCCTTTTTTGATGCTTTACAAGAGCTGAGCAGCATTTATTTTCTGGTACATTTTTCTCGTTTGGAAAAATAACATTTGGTGATTTTTAGGTAAAAGAATTAAATGCAGCTTCTGTAGCAAACATGCTAAAAATATGCACCTCTTCAAATGATGATACAAGGTTACTTTTTATGAATGAAACTTACAAAATAAAATAAAAAAAAACAAACAAAAAAAAAAAAACAGTATTTATGGCATATACAAAAGTTTGGGCAACCCACCTACAAATGCAGGACTTTAGACCGTCCCTGTTCAGGGTCAGTATGCCACTAATATTTCAACCCTCATATACCTGCCAAGTTTCACCCAGTGATATTAGACCTACAGAGGAGAGTCTAAACTTAGACTCACATGTTTGGAATAGTAGGACCGGTGTCTAGTTGTTGTTTGCTTTGCATTACCACTTAAGTGTGTCATGGTTACAGTAGAGTCATTGATTGTTGGTACAATAAGTGTGGTAACTGTTTACCCTAAAAATATACTATACACCATCACTCACATCATCTTGTTTGGTTAAATATTAAATTACAGATAAATGAGTGATCTATTTCTCAGCTCTCATTTCACACTGCAAGGACTCTCTGTAACTTGAGTCACCTTTCACCATGAGCAACTTCGGACAGATCCTGAAGGAGATCGGGGAGTTTGGGCTGTTCCAGAAAACCTTGCTTTTTCTATTATGCGTCACGAACATATTTGCTGCTTTTGATGTGATTGGTCAGGTGTTTTTATGCCTGAGCTTCCCACATCACTGCAACACTGACTGGATCTTGGATCGTGGACCAAACCTGACCGAGGACAGAAAAATAAATCTGACTATTCCACTGAACCAGGATGGACAGTTTGAAAGCTGTAAGATGTTCACACCTGTGGATTGGGATTTGGAAACCATTGAACAGAATGGGATTAACAGCACCACAGGATGCATACATGGATGGGACTATGAGACACAGCCAGGTGTTTCCAGTATTGTGACAGAGGTAAACACATAAAATATAATTTATAAATATATATGCTTCTTGTAGTTTGAGACAACTGATTGACAGGGTTCCCATGTGCTGGGTAGTCCAGATTTATTCTCGTTATTTCTCTTCATCTGTTACTGGTGTTTGTGTTTTCAGTTTGATGTGGTTTGTGACGAGAGTGACTTGATTGTGGCATCACAGTCCATCTCCATGGCAGGAACTTTGGTTGGAGCGTTGGTGTTTGGGGATATTTCCGACAGGTATTGTATCCCCCTCTTGTGTCATGAGTTTCTGTGATTTGTCTTTCTTAGTAAAGAACTTATCAAATTATTATCATTATTATTATTATATTATTATGTTTGGAAACAACCTACCGAGTTCCACCAAAAACTCTTTGCCATTGTATCTAGAAGAATTGATGCTGTTTTGATGACAAACGGTCAGTCAGTCAGTCATCTTCTGTACCCGCTTCATCCACACATTGAAAACAGGTCGCCAGTCTATGGCAGGGCTAACACAGAGACAAACCACCATTCACAATTTAGACTCATCAGTTCACATCACCAGCATGACTTTGAACTGTGGGAACAAACAGAGAAAACCCACACATGCACAGGGTGAACATGCAAACTCAACACACTCTGAGCCGAGATTTGAACCCAGAACCGTCTTGCTGTGAGGCAACAGTGCACCACCCCCACCCCAAAAGGCAATGGGCGATCACACCAAATTGGTTTGTTTTCAACTTAGACTGAGAAAATAAACTAATAAAACTTCTATTTTTGAAAGTAATGTATGGCATTTTTTCTACACTGGTCTACACCTTTGCCCAGGACTGTATTTGCATGCCAGAGAAAAAAAAGGTAGATGATTTACAGTAGATAGTGAAACATACCAATGGAGATCGAACTTTATATTGTAAACTTTGAATATTTAGAACCTTTTCTAATTTTTATTGTCTTCTCTTTACAGGTTTGGCCGAAGATTTGCGATCCTGCTTTCAGTTCTCCTCGTGCTGGTGTTTGGTGTGAGCACTGCTCTCTCACCAAACATCTATGTTTACATGGTTCTCAAGTTTTTCTGTGTGTCCGCAAGTGTAGTCTTTGCCATGAATAGTTGTGTGATGGGTAGGTTCAACATTTTCATCATCTAATGAATTTGTATACCAAGCATTATTGAGACAAAATCCAATAACCCAATCTGTACAATCCTCACCTGTCAAACAGCGTTGGAGTGGACTGATCCTTCAAAGTCTGCTCTTTGCACAATAGCCATTGGATGTTTCTTCCCCATTGGACTGATGATGATGTCTGGCATTGCCTTTTTCATCCACAACTGGAGAATCTTGCAGCTGGTGCTCTTCTGTCCTCTTCTTATTATCCTGGTGACCTATTATTGGTCAGCAGTCTTTTATCAAATTGACATGTTTGTCAAGTGAAAACATTTCCAGAGAAGCTGGGATTAAAATGATCCTTCATGATGCTGAACTTGTGTTTCACCAGGTTTCTCCCAGAGTCAGCTCGATGGCTCATGATGCAGGGCAGGAAGGAGGAGGCACAGAAGCATCTCCAGCGAGCAGCCAGGGTGAACGGGAGGAAAGTACCAGAAGATTTACTTGACCAGGTGAACAGCATCATACACACTCTGACTTCAACCAAAATACAGGGTGTCCAAAAAGTGACTATACAATTTAAAAAAAATAAATAAAGGGAATTTATAAGAGGTACAAGCGGCTGCAATGAGCTTCCTCCGTAGAGTGGCTGGGCTCTCCCTTAGAGATAGGGTGAGAAGCTCGGTCATCCGGGAGGAGCTCAGATCTATTTGAGATGCCTCCTGGACGCCTCCTGGGTGAGGTGTTCAGGTCATGTCCCACCAGTAGGAGACCCCGTGGAAGACCCAGGACACGCTGGAGGGACTATGTCTCTTGGCTGGCCTGGGAACGCCTCGGGAACCCCCGGGAAGAGCTGGCTGAAGTGGCTGGGGAGCGGGCAGTCTGGGCTTCCTGCTGCCCCTGCGAACCGACCCCAGATAAGCGAAAGAAGATGGATGGATGGATGGAATTTATAAGAAGGGTTTACAGTACCTCTTTCATGAACAAAGCACCTGAAATACACAAATGCAATGTGATTAAAACTTTGATAACTACTGAGTACGTAGAACAAATTGATACCTTACAACTTACCTTTGTATTATATTTTGTAAATTGTAAAGGGACTTTCCGGACACCCTGTATGATAAACTTCACCATGGTGTGAATGATTTCTAAATGTTTTATTTTTGTTGTCCAGCTGGAGATGGAACGTCCTCCTGAAAGAAGAAACATGCTGGACATCTTCCGAATACCACATTTGAGAAAACGCACTCTCATAATGGGCTTTAACTGGTGTGTCTCTTTAAACTGGGATAATGTCCATGCTTCTACTTTTATATATTTATCGATTATATGTATTTATCCATTGTTGATAATAAACATGCCACAATAATCGTGTTTTTGAGAATCAATGAAACTAAATGTATTTGTTTACTTCTTATTATAGGTTTGCAGGCAGTCTACTGTACTATGGACTGAGCTTGAATGTTGGCAGTTTTGGTCTGAATATCTACCTCACACAGTTCGTCTTCGGTCTTGTCGAAATTCCCGCAAACTTGATTGGTTTTGCCTTAATTCAGCACTTTGGAAGAAGAAGAAGTGTGGCGTGGCTCATGTTCTTCGGAGGCACTTCTTGCCTTGTGGTCCTTGCTGTCCCGAATGGTAACATTTAAACCATGCATTGTATTTTTATTATTTGGAAAAATTGTTAAAGAAAGTTAAATATTTTCATTTTCTGACAAGTTGTATGTGATTTATCTCTCAGATCTTCCTGTGGTTGTAACAGTTGTAGCTGTGCTGGGGAAATTTGCTGCCACTGCTGCCTTCAGCACAGCCTACGTTTATACAGCAGAACTATATCCTACTGTGTTAAGGTAGACTTTTTTTTTTTGTGCCTATTTTAAAACAGCCGTTATCCCCTGTAATGAGATCATACAAAACAGACTCAAAGTTATGATAAAATTCATGTCACTCATGTGATGTCACATTTTTTTCATCAATTCAATTATTCTTTAAGTATCATTACACCAGAGGGCGTGATTGACTCTCATTATAGTCTCGACAATGATGCGGTCTAAGAATAAGGTGCTTGTGCCGAATTCTGTTAGCATCACTATTACCAACAAAATAAAATGTATACTCAAATTGTATTCATACTGTGGCCATTTCGCTCTCAAAATATAAAAGATTTTTGCTAGTATTATCTCAGTTTCAGTGGAAATACAGGAGCTCTGACGTTAAATAGTCCCTGTCAGCAAACCAAACTTGTTTTCTAGACATTGTGATTTCCCCAAACTGAATAAATACCACACAGAGCAACACAAAACTGCTTTGCTAAATCAATCATGTTGGATTTTTTTTTCATGGTTGTACTTCTGCCGGTATGTGTCACTTTTAAGCAGGTTTATACATCCGCTGCTAACAGATCAGCTGATCTTTATCTGCAACGAACTTATATTAACGACTTTATTTAAATGTAGGCACGTTCCAGTGTTGGCGCCATAACAAACTCACCAGTGGATGTTTCATTTCAGCTTGTGGGGGTGGGGGGATGATCATTTATACAGTCAATTGGGGCGATAAGTTAGGCGGAGTAATATTTTCAGTGATAAGGTTTTTTTTCCATTTGAACATGGCTAACAGTCTAAGTATGCTAATTGACCAATCAGATTGCTCGGTTGAATATACATGTTGCATAATAGAATGTGAAACACCTCTCTATTGGTACTGATACATATTTTATGGATCATATGAAAGTTTTGAGATGCTTTAACTTGACAGTCTTTTACGTGAAGTGTGTCAGCGTGTGGTTCTTTATTGTACGTTGTTACAGGCAGAACGGTGTAGGTCTGAACTCCATGTTTGCTCGTGTGGCGGGAATCCTCGCTCCACTCATCAGGCTCCTGGACGTCTACCATCACACCATTCCCATGCTGATCTATGGCATCATCCCCATCGCTGCTGGTGTTTTCTGTTTGCTGCTGCCAGAAACCCTCAATGTTGAGTTTCAGGACAGTGCTGAACCTCTGTGAGTACACAACAGATTATATGTTCTGCTTACAAGAAAACATAAAGAAATCTGCAATAATAATCACCTTGTTATTACTTTCAGAAAACCTAAGGATGGAACGGCTGAGCAATGAGCGTTTACTGAAGAAGAATCAAGAATGAGCACCAAAAATGTATCTATATCATGATGCTGATTTTCCCAATTGTATTCCCAGTCAGGAAAAAAATAAAAATACAATGACAGTCATTAGTATGTACTTAGGTAAAATACAATGCTTTAACTGAGTCATGTCAGTCAGTCATCTTCTATACCTGCTTCTCTACACTTGGGTCACAGTGGTCTGCTGGAGCCTATCCCAGCTGTCATCGAGCAGGAGGCGGGGTACACCCTGCACAAGCTGCCAGCCTATCGCAGGGCTAACATATAGACAAACAACCATTCACGCTCCCACTCACACCTACGGTCAATTTAGTTTGATCAATTCACCTAACAAGCATGTCTTTGGACTGTGGGAGGAAACTGGAAAAAGGCCCAAGGCGAAAATCGAACCCTGAACCTTTTGCTGTGAGGCACAAGTGCTAACCACTGCACCACCATGCTTCCCCTAACTGAGTCATGTTTAACTTATTCTTATTATCATTATCTGCGTAATATGTTGTGTTCTACAATATAATCTGTGTATATCTCTTGAAAGTTCTATAGGCACTGTATATACACTCATTATTATTTTTCTGCAATCCGTCTTTATTTATTATATTTTGTTTTGTAAAGTAATAGTAAGCGTGAACTCACTGTTGTTGATCTTTTCACTGACACAAATAAAGTTAACAGCTAACTGATGTTCTCGTTGTGGACTTCTGTCCTGTCATGAGGACTAAATACTGAACAGTGTGTCCAACTGTAATTCCTCTGTGAGTTATGTCTGCTGATGCATTTAGTGTCTCATCACCAATACCATCACAATACCAGTTACCTGCAGACAATGTCAGTGGACTGATGCCAAATGTGACACGCCTCTTCTGCAACAATTTCACTAATTTACAACCTTTTAAATGTCTTTGATGACAAGGGTTGAGCAGATTTTAAGGTGGAAGAAGTAAATGCAGCTTCTGCAGCAAACATACTAAAAATAAACATCTCTTCAAATGATGGTCTTTGTAAATATGTTGCATCATTTAATTATCCTACATTAAAATATACAGATGTATTGCAGTTTGTCATTTTAGGATGTTTACTGTTATTTACTGCAACAGGCATTTTTATATTCATTTACGTGGTAGTCATTCTTACTGTCAGGCCTAGTGATATATTTATAGACTGCTTGTCAGATTTCCATCAAAGGTTTGATGAATATTTATCTTATTTGAGTATTTCTGTTTATTTTTATTGGGCCTATCTATTAATAAAGGATTAACACAACATGTCTTCAGAGACATCTGACTGTTGGTGAATTCTGTATAACACCTGTCAATCAGCTCAGCAGGATTTATGCATAATGTCCATTTACTTTAGGTCATACTCACCTGGGTGCTGATCAGGCTGCAGTGTCTGGGTCCTAAAATCGATATTTTCAGTTAGCACCACATCTGAGTATTTATCCTTTACAGACTAAATAAGCAGATTTAAACAGAACTGACCTGACATCTGGATCCTTCTGGAGTCCAGCGACACAGTCTCCCAGCTATCTACACCACTGGACATAGCTGTGACATCATCTGCTGAAGTGATGTAACTTCCCTGTGCCATATCCATACATCATTAGAACTTGTATTCATATTTTTGACAGGTCATACCCAGCCTGTGATTTCAATATAGTGTACACAGTGTAAGTGTTTTCCCAGACACTGCAAGAAAAGCCAAAGTCACACAGTAAACGCAATACAATTATTTGATCATGTTCTATGAGCAGTAGTACTGCAATAATGGACCTTGAAGAGGCCAGTTTCTGTCGCTGTTCCTCCCTGGATGTCCTCCATCACTGGTCTCCCTTTATTTACATCCAGTGCCGGTTCCTCTGCTGAACTGAAGTCCTGCGTCAACACCGCCCCCTGTGCCAGACTGTGCTACCTTTGTAGCTGGTACCTTATCTAATAACCTCATCCCTACATTGTTATCATCAGTCAAGTCACTTATCAGCCTGCAAAATGTAAGTATTTTATTTTTACTTGCTGCCTGGCCAGACAAGTTTGTTTTTTATAAAGGATGGATGAATAGATAAAACAAACAAAACATTACATGAGTAAAATCCATTAACGAGATAAAATAAACACATTGTGGGTAATTGTTTGCAGTTGATCTTAATGAGTCTAGATTTCCTGAGTAACTTCTTCTTGCTACATTTAAGACAAAGTAAACAACCCCAGACTGGAAACATAACTCTTTTAATTGTAATTATGACAGATTCAGAAGAGTACTGTTTATTATTGGCACATTTTTGGACTACTTATGCATTCAGCCTGTCTGTTATTGATCCCGTGATTGCTTTCAGGATGCCATGATTGTGCATTTATCCCAGTTATCTACACCACTTGACATAGCTGTGACTTTTCATCCTGAAAACTCAGGATGCGCTGATAAAGCTATATCAAGCTGCACTTTCTCAGTTATCCTGGATTTCTTTTTTCTATTTTTGTGAAATACCCCTCTGAAAACTACTTATTATTTTTGTTATTTCCTTTGTTTTGTTCTGTTTATTCTACACTGCCTTTTTGTTTATGCGTGGTGTGGAGTTACTGATAACTGGTACAATAAGTGTGGTGACTGTTGTTCCCTAAAAAGATGAACGCACATAATCGAGTTTGGTTAAATATTAATTTTCAGATAAATCATTAATCTATTCCTAATCTATTCTCTCACATTGCATTTCTATCGGGACTCTCTGTAAATTGAGTCACATTTCATCATGAGCAGCTTCGGACAGATCCTGAAGGAGATCGGGGAGTTTGGGCTGTTTCAGAAACGCTTACTCTTTGCATTATGTCTCTCAGCCATGTTTCCAGCTTTTGATGTGATTGGTCAGGTGTTTGTTGGCCTGAGCTTCCCACATCACTGCAACACTGACTGGATCTTGGATCGTGGACCAAACCTGACAGAGGACGGACAAAAAAATCTGACTATTCCACTGAACCAGGATGGACAGTTTGAAAGCTGTAAAATGTTCACACCTGTGGATTGGGATTTGGAAACTATTGAACATAATGGGATTAACAGCACAACAGGATGCATACATGGATGGGACTATAAGACACAGCCAGGTGTTTCCAGTATTGTGACAGAGGTAAACACATGAATAGATTATTTTTACTTTAGATGTTTCTTGCAGACCTGTTATTTAAGACATAATTTAATCTGGTTGTTACACTTCTTCTGTTTCCTGTGTTTCTAATTTCAGTTTGATGTGGTTTGTGACAAGAGTGATCTGATTGTGGCATCGCAGTCCATCTCCATGGCAGGCGTTTTGGTTGGAGCGTTGGTGTTTGGAAATCTTTCCGACAGGTATTGCATCCCCCCTTCTGTCATGAGTTTCTGTAATTTTGCTTTCTAAATACAGAACATTTCACATTAATATTAAAGGGCATATGACACGATTTTTACAAATTCAGATTTCACTATTTTTTTGTGATATTTTTTGAAGAAATCATGATGATAACTATGA
>OOFC01049992.1:2281-25022 GCA_900323345.1 Pseudochromis fuscus
AGTTACACTTTTAATTGTCTAATGAAGGAACACTGTCCTTTAAACTTGAGGTCAGACCCGACCGTCACGCACTGATTTAACTGAAGCTTAATGAGTCCATCCCAGCCATCAAACTTGTCAACGTGGTCACCATCAAGGACAAGATGGAAGTTATGATCTCGCCGCCCCTTCACCTCCTCCTACTCCGCCACCACCACCACCGCCGCTGCCACCACGTCTCCTTCAGACAGTGCAGAAGATCATTAATCTGAGCGTGTGCACTTTTGACTGAGCTGCAAATAGGCCCTAACTGCCTCCCTGCAGTTCCTGCCACAGATGATTATCATTGCAACGATTAAAGCACTGAGTAATGCATCCCCCAGGGGCCGCCGCTGCCCATCTCCTCCATCACTGCCACTGACCCTCTTGTTAGCCCGATCCTGCCTATTGGACGAAGAGGAAAAGAGGAAGGGCTGCCGGCGCTCTCCTTGCCAAGAGGTGGTTCACTCTCATGCAACGTGGGTTTATTACCAAGCCTCAAGGACTTGTTTCGTCTTCGTCAGCTTTAGATGATGCTTTAGTTTGGCCTCAAATGTGATTACAAATGTTTTTTTTTCTTTTAGTTTAATAAAATAGTTTTTCTGGAAAAACACTGTGAAACCTAAATCCTTTCTCGTTTTCATAAGCTTCACCCACTGACTAACTTCTCAAAGTGTCTCATTAACAGGACACTTGAGGAGTGTATCATTACTCAGCAGCACGCTTAATCATTTTTCCCTCCAAATCTGTGAGTGTGTTTTTTAGAGTGTGAAATCACTCAAATGAATTGACTCTCGTTTTTTATTTCTGCAACGTAATCGCCGGATAATGGGCTCAGAGCTGAAGGCGTGTTTGCTAATTTCACATCAATTAATGCTATTCAGGGAAAACCCAATAATTGATTGCTGCTGCACCAACACAGCCTGACCATACTGCTTTCATTTTTACTGCAATTAGGGGCCTGTGATTGTGGATCTCATCATAAATCTTAATCAGGAATCCTTGCATTTCTAAGTGGAAAATGAACTCCTGTATGTATTTATATCCCCCTTTAATACTGCTCACGACTCGAGATCCGTACTCAGCAGGAAGAATTGTTGGAACTGTACTGAAACTATGAGGATGCTCACAGGTGAAGATGTGGACTAAATAGGTGGCCTCCAGTAAGTCTATTGTATCTGCCACTACAAATAATAATAATAATCAGCAGTCATGCCTACTCAGGAGCTTTTCATTGAACAATCAAGCCCCTGTAAAACAAGTTTACAAAAAGCAGAACTAGATTATTAGCTCGAGTTGAATTTTTCTTTTCTTGTATTGGTGTGTTTTTCACAAGCAGTGACCTCCAGGATTAGAAAACTTAAGCTAACATGAAAGTGGAAAAAAGAGCAGTTCCTCCAATGTCCACTTGAGGCTCCTGTTTGAATGACAGCTCTGGTCTCCAATGGTTTACAGGTGGTTTGGACGCTCATTCACTGGTGAACTAAAGTCTTATGCATGTTGGACAGTGTCCTCAGGTTCAAGGGTCAGACCCGCCTCCTCACTCCTTTCTTCATATCCAAATATGGTCACTTCTGGCCCCAAAAAATCAGCATGGCGACTTTCAAATGCAAGACTCGTACTCATACTCATCGTCTTCCTCTTATGCGGAGGGTCTGGGTTGCGGGGGCAGCAGCCTTAAGCAGAGAAGCCACGACAGTCCTCTCCCCAACCACTTCCACCAGCTCCTCCGGGGGGATGCTGAGGTGTTCCCAGGCCGAGAGATATTATCCCTCCAGCGTGTCCTGGGTCAGCCCCAAGGCTTCCTCCCGGTCAGACATGCCCAGAACACCTCTCGCCCAGGAGGCATCATCGCCACCTCAACTAACTCCTCTGGATGTGGAGGAGCAGCGGCTCTGCTCCGAGTCCCTCCCAGATGACTGAGCTCCTCACCCTACCTCTAAGGCTGAGCCCGGCCACCCTGCGGAGGAAACTCATTTCAGCCGCTTGTATCCGCGATCTTGTTCTTTCAGTCATAACCCAAAGCTCATGACCATAGGTGAGGGTTGGAACGTAGATCGACTGGTAAACAGAGAGCCTCGCCTTCCAGCTTAACTCCCTCTTCACCATGACGGACCGGTTCAGCATTAAATAAAATCAAATTACATCAATTTGAAAGCATTTGAAAGGTTTTTTGGGACTTTCAAATCTCACACCCAATAGTCCACGAACTATTGGGTCACCTCACACTAGCTTTTTCCTTTTTTTTATCCACAGTCCATGGTCAATCCCCATAGACCTCCATCATAAATACATCCGAGTTTACATCAGAAATAAATATGTTTACAACCTTGTATCAAAAAAACATGTTGGTCTCTGGCTAATTTCCCCTTTCACGACAACTGCACTAAGTTACTTTATCACTTCCATAATAAAGTGTGATGCGCCACACCCAGTCACAGCTGCTGAGCTGTGATTGGACCATTCCAGTAAGAAGTTTAAGGAACAGCTGTTTTTTTTTTACCCATTTATTTGAGCTATTGTTGAGGTTTCCACCACCTTGAATAAATGACACGGTGCCACATTCTGCTTCCCGACCGGCTGCAGTCACCCACACGCCTGCCATCACCGCACTGTTTTCATCACCGCAGTCATTTGTTAGCACCGCACCAATTAAACCGTGCGACAGCGTGCATGAAAGCGGCCCTCTTTCATTGTCATCGGTGAAGTGCTTTGCCACTGAAAACCGGCCTTGAATGTGAATCTGTGCAGCATATGCCAACTCTGTACAGTGAAAGTGAATCGGTTAAATTGTCCAGACTAAGCGTCTTGGACACGCTGCTGAATAAACGTGTGTTTTATCGTGTTTTAATGGCACTTGGAAGAATCACACTGAATTGAACATGTGGGTGAGTTGAGAGTTACATTCATCATCAAATGTCTGAGATGTTTCCAGTAACCTTGGCTTTCTCTCAGCATTCATGACTTGTTAAAAAGTAAAACTCCAGAGCACGTGTTTAATATTCCCCGAGCTGGACCATACTTCCTTGCTGTCCGAGGACCTCTCCTCTCCTCTGAGGCCTGATGAATGGACGGATGGAGAAACACAATTTATGACAGATAGTCGACTTGTAATGATTCCAGCTCTGATGCTTCTCCTCCTGCCTTCATTTGTGACCCACGGCCGTTGCACTCGTCTCCCTCTCCTCTGACGGCGCACATTCTTCACCGCCATCCGATGTTTATTTCATCGATGGCATTCGATTGTAATTTAATAGCGCTCTCAGCTATGTTTCCTACATGAGAGGGATTTACTAAGTGAAAGGTCAATGTAAGGAGCTTTAGCCTTGTTTTTTTCCGCCCCCAATCCCATTGTTGATTTACAGCTGCAATAAGCTCACTCCCCCAGCTTCATCTCAGATCAATACTCAGCATTGACCCTGAATGCTGTTTTTGGTCTTTACAAATTGGTATCATAGTGCACACTGCGGAAAGTACCAACTGGTTGCAAATCCTGCGAATTACAGTAGGAAGGGAAAATAACTTGGTCAACTCGTGGTCAAAATACAGTTTGACGCAAAACACAATTCATGGGAATGTCATTTTAAATATGTCAGACAATTTAAAAAAATGTGGGTATTTTCTAGTTGGCTGAGATGCTCTGACATCACAGGGGCTCAGCCATAGACTGTACATAGAAATGGACAAAGCAACTGGAGCTCAAACCTGAGACCAATGCAGAAGTAGAAAAAAAAAGTGCAATACTTCCAACGGCCACTAGAGGCTGGCTCCAAAAGGAAAATATGAATCATGAAATACTTTTTTTCCTCAAGCCATTGTGATGTCATTGGCTCACTCTTCATCTCAGTGATCTGGTCCATCTGGAAAGAAGATCATAATTAAGTAGATATTAGGCTTCAAAAAGAGGAAGATTTAGGGGCGTGGCTATCCTGATCGACACGTCTGGTCTCCAATGAGAGCAGTGACCTTGGGTTCTAGGGTCAGACCCACCTCCTTACTCCTCCCTTCACATCCATATATGGTCATTTCTGGCTCCAGAAAAACAACATGGTGACATTCTCCTGGCTTCAAAGCACATGTCTACAAACCAACAGGTGACATCACGTTAGCTTCGTCCATTCTATACACAGTCTATGAGCTGAGCACAGGGAAGCCACACATGGTGAGTTGGACTGCAGCCTTGGGATTGTTGTGACATTACTCACTGTCTGCAACAAATCCACATTCTCTGCCTTCACACTCACTTTCTACATCCTCCTGCTTTACTCCCTCTGTACTGTACACTGGTGGAGATCCAGCCTTGTACTGATGTGATGTCATCACTGACAGCCCAGCAGTGGCAGCAGGACAGCCGTATATAAATTCTCACAGCTTTTACATAAATGATCAAATATGCCTGAACTTTGTCTTATGGACTCTCAACATTACAAGCTATCAACCTATGCATGTATTTACCATCCATTTTCTTCTCCTTTAATATCGAGTAATCCAAAAAAACCACACAGTGTGTATTTTACCAGACCAAACGTGATGACTGAACTGTGTGGAATACAATACAGGCGCACGGTGGCAGGTAGATTTGTTGAGGAAACCTTGTTCAGCAGACTGTTTCAAAGTCATGGGCAAAGCCCCTGAAGGACAGATTTAACACCCAGGAAGAAGAATGGGCATCTCTGGTGCATTCACTAACTGGGTGATGAATGAATTACGGCTCCTAAATTTAGCCGGGCAGTCTACCTTGAAATCGGGCTAGACTTCCATCTTGGAAACGCAGACAGGCTGCTTATTACGTCAGAAGCCACGACCTCTATTTCTGCATTAAGGAAAAAGAAAGATTGATGTCTGACCAAACATTTCATGGTTGCCAGAATAATGTGTTGGAGGTGGTGTGTTGCTCACCCGTTCGTCTGTCTGGTCCGGGGGAGCGGGGGGGTCCCAGCAGCATCATTTTGTCAGAGAGGAGATCGAGCATCAGATGACAGTAATGTGTGCAAATCGAGTTTTAGCCACGTGGATGATTCTGACAGGCTCTGCAAATAACTATGTAGATTACTTTATTTACTTATTTTCATCCACTAATGGAAACATGATGAGTTTGAAGACAGCACGTCCTCGTACCTAAACAATAACCAAACCACTATTCAGCTGCAACTACTGTATGTTTAAGTTGGAGGTTGGAGAAAGGCTACGCTCAGGGTTGAACATTTTGAAAGAGAAACTTCCACGACTCCTCCACTGTTTGCAAACTCGACTGAATATCCTCCTCTGGTGAGCAGGGACAGAAACATTATCCTTAACCTCGTATGCCATGAATGGTCCTTGTACCTGGTTATAGAAATGCAGCCATTTGTGAAGGTTGTGAAGCATCATGCATTCAGTTTTTTAAGAGACTGCGTAGTGTGTCTTCAGTTAAAATGGATGTAGTATTTGTTTCACTTAATTTCTTTTGCAGCAAATTTGACCGACTTGTAAAGGTTTTTTGCAACTAATTGCTATTTTCTAATGTATCAAAGTTAAGATAACACTTTCCTCCATTGTGGGTATAAATCATAGACTGTGTAGAATGGACGAAGCTGACATGACATCACTCTTTGGGTTGTAGATGAGTTTTGATGCCAGATCGACATTTGAACATCGGTTGTTTGGAGCCAGAAGTGACCATATTTGGGTATGAATAGAGGGGATGGATCTGACTCTTGAACCCGAGGTCACTGCCCAATGTGTATGAACCTTTCTACATACAGTCGATGGTACAAATTCATCACGTCCTTGTTAATTACATTTAGTTTATTTAGTTTATGTGTCACCTTTTAAGACATTTTTCGAAGCAGCCACAATGTGAAGCCTCAGACAGAAATTGGCTGAAAACACGTACATGCTGGTGTTTAAATCAAAAACACACAATTATGAGTAAAATAAAGAATAATCAATATTTCAGATAGTTGGATTTTTGATTATCTGCTGAACTTTCAATATAAAAATATCCAAGAGTTATGGTGTTTTGTACACTGACCTGGATGATGTATCAGAATATTTATGCTTCATTATTAAAGATGTGAAAAATCAACCATTTTTTCAACAAGAACATACAACAAGATAAAACAACAAACAAACAACACCTCGAAACAGTGGACTGTGTCTTTATTCTGCGATTTTCAGGCAGCCATTTTGGATTTTCATGCAAATGTTGAATATATTTTAGATGCATATACGCCCCACCTCTTCCTCAGTGTTTATCTAGGGGTTAAAGATCACAGTCTCATTGTTATAAGGCTGCCATTTTCGAGTTTACATTTCTGATTTTGCCGAAGTAAAAGGTTTTAATAGAATGTTATTTTCCTTCAGATCTCCCTCTCACTGGCCTGGTGATCTGGTTAAATGTTTTTCAAGTGCCTCTTATCCAGAGAGCCCAAGGTTATTCCCTCCGGCCTCAACGTTTTCCAGTAGTTACGGACAAAATTTTTAGATGAATTTTTCTGAGGTGGAAATTTAAAAAAATTTCTGGGCTGAAGGGTGAAGGGTGGATGTCCACTGAAGTATTTCTAAATAATATCAGCTCAGTACCTTCACTGATTATTTGTTGCCATCTGAGAGACAGACTGTTCAGGTGCTCGCAAAAAACTCCTCAAATCTTGCAAAAGCTGCAGCAACACACACGTCTTCATGATAAAATCTCCTTTTGGTCTTAATTAATTACAATTACTAGTTACTTCAATCAAAATATAATGAATTACTTTTCAATTACCTCATAAAAAAAAGTCATTAATTTGTAAGAAAAGTTTTTTTTTTTTTTTTCCATTACTTTTGTTACTTAATGCTTTGATGACACACATGTTATTGTAGTGTTTTGGTACAGTGTGAACCAGACTGTCCAGGTCTACAGACTCAGGTCCTAATATGATGAAAGTAAGAAGTGGAATAACAAAACACATCATTTGAAGGCATCGTAAGTGATCTGCTTTTTTCACACAGTGACAGAGGGGTCAACATATTTGTATTTTTGTGACACCGTTAGTGAATATCAGAAAGTAATCAACTATGTAGGTGATTACTGGCAAAAGTAATAAGGCGCGGGACTCCCAACTCTGGATTTATATTAGACAAACTAAGTGACTAAGTGACAAACAAAGCAGACTTAAAGTTAAAAAATGTGTTTGTTGTTTTGTTTTGCTTTTAGTACGAATGAATGGACTCAACACGTCATGTTTTCTCCGAATGATTGCACTTACTTGACACAGGATTTGTGTTTTTTTTTTCTAACACTTGATCTTTATAAGAGTAAGGTCTTTCATGTCCTTTGATTTCTGACTTCTGTTAGTACAGTGCAGTGAGTGTGGATGGACTACTCCTACCCATGAATAGATTTGACATCCTATATAACCACTCATCCATCCATTAGGTTGAATATAAAGTCCCTTTTTAATGCATAAATAGTTAAAATTAACACATCCCTCTTCCAAATGATGTTTTGATGGGGATTTTCTTCTTCATATCTGCTGTCTCTTCCAGCTCGATTCACCAGAGAAGTGTCTCTCATTGATTCCTACTTTTCCAAGAGGAAAATTACCTGCTGAACAGACCAGCTTGATAAATGATTGAACCAAAGGACGCCTCATCTTTCCGAAATCCATCCTATTCTACGCTAAATCCCTCGGGGGACACAGTGTAGATGATTGATGGCGGAGAAGAAGGCGTGTGGGTCATCTTTTGAAGTAAGAGAATTTATTTACTCTGCAAAAAAGAAGAAGAAGAAGAAAAGCAGCAGCAGGAAAACATGATGAAGCACGTCTCTCTGAGCTGACTGTAAGTGTAACAGAAGTTGAAGAAAAGTCAAATAGATTGAAGGGCAAATCCAACATGTCAGAGAAGGAGAAATTACCCAAACACTGTTATTGTTATCACAAATTTACCTCAAGGGGGTTTACAATCTGTGCTCCCTATATGCTTCATTCAAATGAGGAGTATTCCCCAGATTAAAAAAAAAAACCTTTAATGAAACGTGCAACTGAAGAGAAATCCCTCTTCCAGCAGACCCTGCAGATACTTTGCTTTGCTGCTAATTTAAATTAAAACAGGCCGATTTGAAATATAACTGTTGCATGTGTAATGCAGTCTCATATCTGTATGTGGCATCTGATTTGCATAGCGCTGCAGGGTTTCTTACTCCTCATAAACATTTAACACGTTGTTCTCATGCAGAACGATCAGCGAACCCTGAGTGATACAGCACGACCGTCTGGCAGCCTGCTCGCTGAGGTAATGTTGTAAATGTAGATTTAAAATGCAAAAATTACTATGATCTGATGATGCTGAAAAAACACAATGTGCAGAACAGGAAAATGACAAGTTTTCCATTTAAAGAGGACCTGTTGTGCTTTTCCATGTTTTCTGTTTTAAGTGCAGTTTTACAGTGTTGGGTGTTCAGTCTACACATGCTCAAAACAACCTGTTTCAGATGGAGGTTGGATTCAGAAACTGCATAAATGGCCATTATAATATAAATTAGACCTTTTTTCAACAGCAATCTATGTAAAACTACTCTAGACGAGGCCAAGACTATAAATGTAAAGCTGGAAATGAGCATAATAGATCCTCGTCATGTCAATCAGTGCAGCATTTACACGTGAGGGAGCAGATGCGCACTGAGGAAATAAGATGTATTGTTGCGATTTCATACATGTGAATGCTATTTAAGAGCGTTTATGTGCTCTATGATGGGCTGCAGAAGTGAAACCACTGTGGGAACCCCAATTTAGAAAATCCAACTTAATGCTCTGAACTTCTGCTTATCTCTCTCTTCCTTTAAGCTAAAACACAAAGTCATCCAGCCAATGAATGAAGCTTTTATGTCCGCTACTTCAAGGCTGGAGAGGATTAAGAAAAACATTTAGAGCAGATTACTGACAGAGTTCTTCCTCTGGATCAATTTTCTCACATGTCAATAATTGTCGTCTTAAAAGTTGGTGGGGCCCCGGGTGACGGCATGTCTCGCTGGAAGGTTTTTTTTTTAATTGGTTATATCATAGAGTGTAAGTGGAAATTTCTCATATTAATCTGTCTTTCTTCACTGACGGAGTTAAAACTGATTTTCTGTGTTGACAACGGTTGGGAAAGACTTACATATTCAGTCTGTCATGGCAGTTATTCAGTTTTAATCTTCAGTCGGAAGCTAACAGCCAGTTCAGTTTTATCCGTTGTCCTTCCCTGTGACATCGGAGCACTGCTGCGGTAATCCTTTGAAATTGTAAAAAACCAGGCAAGCAGCTGAAATGACATGTAAATGAGAATATTTTGACCCTCGACAAATAGATGGAGGATGATGAATGCACATTTAAATCAAGTGTCAAGACTGAGTGACTGAAAGACTAAGAGTCTTCAGCCATGCTAGCTGCTCTGTGAGGATTCATTTACACTTGTGGTAACCATAGACTGGATTTATAATAGATGTAATCACCAGATCTGACAAAGTGAAGGCAGTTCAGAAGTCCCAAAAAGTTTAGGACCACTGATGAATGCTGGCTCCAAAAAAATCTGACTCCAACAGACTTCATTTCAATGATCATGAAACTTCAATCATGAAATACTCAGTCGAGTTTTCATCAGTCATTCTGATGTCATTAGCTAAAGTCAGCTCTTCATATTAGTGATCTGGTGGTTTATCTGAAAACCGTTTCATCATGAAGTATTAGGCTTCAAAGAGAGCTATATTTGGGGGTGTAGTGGGTTTCACAGCCTTCAGAAACACTCATCCACAAACCACTGGGTGATGATGATATACTAACACTGTCAGTCAATCAGAATCCATTACCTCAAGATTTGAAAATGTTTTAATATAAATCTTCTAAAATTAAAATAGTACAGAGCCCTAAAGGGACATGAAGAAGAAAAAAAAATTTGATGAAGAGAAAACAAACGTGCCGGTATGTGGTGCACACCAGATAACTATCTCATGCGCAGGAGATAAGTATGTGGTGCGCATGAGATAGCATTTCCAGTATGCAGAAGAGCATGCATAGTTTGTTCAAATCTTCAGTAATTTTCAAGCTAGTTCATGAACTGAACACTGCCATCCACAGGAGTTATGCCACTTTAAGGTGGACCGGGAAATTCAGCCTCTTCTGTATAGCGGCAATGCTAACTCGGGCGCACAAGATACTTATCTGGTGCCACTAGATACTGACACTTTTTTTTCCTTCATGTCCCTTTAGGGGCTCCGTAAAATAGAAACAAAATCCAGCTGACTTTTTTTAACTCTTTAATTCAGAGTCTGTCATCGGTGACAGGTCTGCACATGCTTCTTTGGATTACCGTAATTATGTCACAGTTTGTGCAATCAGAAAAATTCCAATGATTCCGGAGAGTTGAGATGCTGCACTTTACAGTGAATATGGTAATTCGGTAATCATTATGGTAATTTCACTAGCATGTCTCTCAGAAGCCGGCAAAACAGCAGATTTACTATATAGTACATTTTGTAAGAATGTGATAAAAGTGTCACTGAAGCAAGAATAGCAGAAAACACAAACAACAGAATTTGATTTCAGAGTTTTAGTGAATAAACACATGAATGTTAGATTTTGCATGTTAAATTTGAATTTGAAATCCAAATAAGCATAAAAAGTCCAGGAGGAAATTTGGAGGCTCAGGTGTTAAAGGGTTAATCAGTGACTAATATAACTAAATGCAAATGACATCACAAATTGCCCAGACATCTTAATTTTTAAAAGAAAATCAGGATGAGGGGATTAAGAATGACATTAACTGTAAAAGCAAACAAACAAACAAACAAACAAAAAAAACATGTAAACATCAGGGTACAGTTGTGTGTACCAAGTTTTGTGGTAATCAATCAAAAATGTTTTTGTTATCATGAAACAAACCAAGGCCTCAGGTGCTGTTAGTTACAACAGAGAAGCTCACAATGCTCTCTGATCAGCACCATGGACAGCACCACCTAACAGCCTGTCCTGGACTAAAATCACCAAGGTCTAATTTCTCCAAGAACTACAAAAACTGTGAGGGATTTTTTTCCTCCTTTACTTAAAGGTCTGCAATGATTAATTATCTGTCTGCAACACCAAGGACCAAACACTCTTGTTTGTTAGGACACAGATGCTGCAATTTCAAAGTTCTCTTAGAGAATCTCCTTATCTGAGTGGAGACAGGACGAGCTTTTGCTATTCTCGCTGCTCAGGTGTTAATAAATATTGCTGCTTAAAATATTCTTACCTTCAGGAAAACTCACAACATAACAGCACAAGTTTTCCTCACACAAACATCCAAAATAGTTTCAGTCATCATGCAGTAACAGACCAACACAAAGGTTCACAAACAATTTCCCCAATGTAGGATTAATAAATTTCAGCTTATCTTATCTTATCTTAAATGGTATCACAGTAACTGTATCACTTGCTGGAGCAAATATTTGATTTAATAATTCACAAAATATTTTAATGTTGTATGAAATGAACATTAAAGAAAGCAAAGTATATGATGAAAGACTGTGAATAACCTGTTGTTTTTGTGTTGTTTAATTTGAATTACCAATCAACATTTAACTGACTATTGATACTGACCCAGTGCGTTTACACTAAGCTATACCAAGCTCAACAGACAGGTGACTGCAGTACCTCTTGTATATGAGTTGAGGCTCTTTTTGTGGGAAACAACTGGAACATATTGTGAAGTATCCGCTGTCAATCTGATGTGGACCATCTGCCTCACGCTCCTCTCTAAAGGCTGTTTGATGTTGGAAATAAACAAGAGGAGTAATTTGGATGTTACTGGATACCACTTGGGCACATTGGACCTGGATGCATGCACTTGAACTTTTAGTACTGGACCCAACCAGAACTGTACAGTAAAAAACAAACAAACAATAGTTTAGAAAAAAAATCTGTCTTCATGTGTTGAGCCGTGGCAGTGTTTGGGTGTTTGCTTCATTAATATCTAGTCCAGTGATTTATCATCTGTGGACCCTGGAAACAAGCCATGAAATAGTGGCTGAAATATGTTAGTTTGATGAAAGTGGTGGACTGAGTGAGTTAAACATTAGAGCTGTTGAACATGTTGTTGTCAGACTAAGCTCCTCTTTAGGGAGTTTTGCTTGTTTCCTGTGTCGCTATCAGAAGGAGACAGACATACTCAACTTTACCTTCTCTAGAATCCAATTTGCAGTTTCTCTCTGTATAAATGTGTTTTTCCTCTGAAATGGACAAAAAAAATAAAAAAATAAAACAAACCATGAAACAGAATCTCAGCCTTTGGATGGATAGATGGATCTGACCGCCACTTAAAGAAAAAAAAATCTACTTTCACACTGTGTTTTATCTCTCCTGGTGAAAAAAACCCTTTTTCTATCTCTTCACTGCTTGTTGGTGTGTCAAGCATTCAAACCTGAAGATAAAAAGAAAAAGAAAAAAAAAACATGGCTGTCTATGAATCAGCAATGTGTCAGTATGTGAGTGGACAAGACAGGCTCTTCATGCTTGGTTAGGTTTTCGCTCTCATACTCAGTAGGGCAGAAGGTTAAGCCCACAGGCTGTAAATCACATTGGAAAGGTCTTTCTTGCTCAGCAAGGTATTGTCTTTGGCTTGCAAAGTTTTTTTTTTTCTTACTGCTGGAAAACAAAATATTAAGAGATCACAGTCAAACAAAACAAAAAAGACAAAGAGAAGAGCAGCTGATGCAGTTAAATCCCGGTCGTGGGCACACGAGCGCTGCCAAACAAATGTATAGTGATGAAAAGACGAGCTGGTGCTTCCTGCTCCTTTTGGTGCTTTGGGAAGTGCCACACTCGATTAGGCCCTACATGTCTGCCCGGGTATTACGGCTGACATTAAGAAAGCTGTTCTCCGTCTCTATCACCACTTCCACACAGCCGTGACTCACCAGCACCCCCACAATGCATTGTGGCCGGGGCTCAAACACTCCCCCAAGAAAATCTCTCCGCTGGCCCGGAGCGACAGCGAGCACAGAGACAGGATTTATCCAGTTTGTGGCCTCAAAGCTCCACTCGCAGCGTTTAGAGGATGTGCACTGTCAGTCGCAGCAGCGGGTGAGAGGACGCTTCTTCTTGTGTTTGGCAGCGGCTCTAAGAGGGGGAATGTGCTTTGCTGTGACACATTTACTCTTGATTAGGTTACTGTGTTCCTTACTGATATATGTTCTTAGTCCTGATTTAGTGTTGAAGCCTCTGCAGGGTGCCTTTCATAAGCTCTTTATTTGTTGCCAAGAAGATGTTAAGACAGTGATGTGTAAAACCTGCCTTGGCAGAAGAACCATTCGTGAAGCCGAACAGGAGCTGCAGCATGAATAAGTGCAGATGGTGGAAGTGTTTAGTACTTTTGATTAAGCCATGGGATTATCTCCTCCGAGGACTTGTTTGGAACTCACACAAACCAGACGCAGAGGGAATGTTTCAGCGTGCAAAAAAACTGAATCTGAAATTGCAAATCAAAGTGAGCGATGCTGCGATTCGGGATGTGCACGGAGATGATGTTTACTGGAAGTGAAACCATCGTGTAGCGCACACTGAATAAGGCTTAGAGGTGTTTATCTGCTGCTCATATTGATCCTGTGCTATGCTTTTCTACCTGCCTGATGGGGTGGAATTATGATTACTTCTCACAATTTGTAGAAAAACCCAAAGAAACTGAAGAGAAACATAATGAATGCTTCCACGTGGGGCATAAAGGTTGAACGGTGTAATGGCTTTGGGCTTTACAGCGTCAAGATCTCATCGAGCCAAGTAAACAGATGAGAGAATATCAGCTGCTAGGTCTGAAAAATCAAACTCTTACTTGCTTTGAAGTTAATGATAAAGGCCGAGGTATGTTGCAAACAAAAAAGTATCCTGTACAGTTTATCAGAAAGCACAGTGACATCATCAGCCTCCTGCAAGAAGACGTATACAAACAGATTTCAACATTTGTTCATATTTTGTTAGCACCCACAGATTTTTAGGATTCACTAATGCGTTCTTATTTTTGCTTTTCTTTTATGAAACAGAACATTTTACAAGTGGTTAAAAGCACTCTTAACAAAAAATGTCATTTATCATCACAGTACATAAATTGTTTAAAGTAGGGAACATATAACAACCTCAGAATGATGAAACATATTAATCCATAAATTATTACAAAACATGCTGAATGCTCCTTAAGCAGCTGCTGTGTTTGTATATGAAGGTCCTCTGTCCACAGGGAACATTTTTTGAACAGTTCCCAGCATTTTATTTTCATAGCATTTCCTTCAAATGTTTATTGTTGCTAGGTTACAACATCCTCATCGCTTCGTTGTGAACAGTGAGTCATTGTGCTTTAGAAATCTTTGCTAAAACAAAGGAGAAACGGTGGTGTTGGCCACACTTCTTCACAATGTTTGATTTTGTTATTTTAGTTTGTGTTGTTAGTTTGAGTTGGAGATCTCTGATTCTCTTTAGTTTTGTTGGGGAGATGCGACGGCTCAGTGTGTGGCTGGCCTGCCATCTTCTCTGTTTTGTTAAGTTTAACCGGGGGGGTCTCCAGGCCATTTTGTTTTCTTTACTTTGTTTACTTGAATAATTTTATGCACTTAATTTTCAATAAAGTTTGTGGTTTGACAACTTAATCGTAACTTGTGTGCCGTCTTTTCTGTTCCAGTCTCCATTAAAAAAAAATATGAGCTGTGGGCTGAGATGCTGTTGAAGGCTGTAACAACCATGTTTTCAGTAAAGTCACAATCTGTTTCTCAGTAGACATTGTTGATATTGTAAGTCCCGCCTCCTTCTTGATTCTGATTGGCTGGTGAGAGAAACAACATTGATGAGTGTAGCGGTGTTCACAAATTTGAACTGGAAAAAACATTGTAGCGCTCCCTGAGGACTCAGGTGATCATCGAGTCTTTGATGGTCCTGCAGTGGATCACTGTTTGTGTCGGGGCTTCAGGTGGACCCACTGACCGGACTCTGGTCAGCTGCTCCTCGGCAGTTCACACATCTTTAGATCTATTTACAACAGAGCTGCCTCCTTCAGTAGTGGAGTTGTTGTCATGAACAAGTGGGTTTCAGCACAAATGTTCAAGAGCAAATTTAAATGATTCACAATATGAGGAGTCGAATCCAGATGCAGCCGTCATTTTACCAGAAAAGTAGAAAATGTAAATATGTTCAGTCAGGGTGAAGTGTCTCAGTCATCCAAGACATGATTAGTCAAGGATCATTGAATCAGTGCAGATAGGAGATCCTCTCATCCAAGAGGTCTCAAGTTCCTGAGCTGGTCCTGATCCTTCTCTGAGATGATGCTTGCTGAGTGATCCTGCACTGTAGGACCCTCAAAAGTGGTTTCTGCAGTCTGTGGTTATTCCTCACTGTCTTTTTATTCTCTCAGACCATTCTGAGAACATTCAGCCCTAAATGTTTGGTAAGATGTCTGAGATGTTTCTCAGTCGTCCAGGTCACGTTTATCCAAGTAGCATCAGAACAGAGTCAACTGGTCTTCAAGGATTTTCACCCAAGTTCAGTTCCCTTGATTCAGTGCTATTTAGATTCAGTCAGGATTATTTCCCTTGAACCTACCGACAGAGTCAGACTTATTGAACCCACCACCAGTCGTATAGTGACACATCTCACTCATACCTCCTGTGTATGACATGTAAACCTGGTAAACCTGCATCAACAGAGTCCAGTCACACCAGAAAGGACAAACACATCCTTTAAGGTCAGTGCCTGTATTCTTGGATTAAACTTGTATGAAGCCTCCTCCACTAAATGAAAGGGAGACCATTGATTTTTTTTTTCAAACCAATTACCCAGACAAACAAAAGCAACTGGCACACAATCAACTTTTTCCTTTTTCCTCTTCCTGATCGATTGTGTGGATCGGACAAACATACATGCAGCGTTCACTTTTCATGGAGCGTCTGTACTCCCTGTGTGTGTGTGTGTGTGTGTGTGTGTGTGTGTGTGTGTGTGTGTGTTACAGTAAAAGGTTTACCTTGTTTGTCTGAGCATCTTCACATTATACAATACTGTTTGTGAAGATATTTTTTATTATTTACATTTTTAAAACTGTTTTTCTGTTTTGATTTCTTGGTGCACAGCTACACTGTTTGTCTGCTTCAGGCTCCTGTTTTAAATGCACACATTGTCTGTTTTATCTGATGCTCTGAGGAAATGACCAAACTGGCAACTAAAATTTCATGTTATTTGATCACGAATCCTTAAAAATATTGAAGTTTGACAAATGAAACACTTGAATCTATGACAATATTTTGTCAAAAAGTTGGAGTATTTTCAGTTTTCAGGAGTATGATTTAGGAGACAGTGATTTTTAGGTTTTGGACAATTGTCAATAAGGATGAGACCAGACAAACATGTTTGTTTATGTGGCACCTCAGTGCTTCACTATTAGTCATGTAGCTACTGAATGTGTGGCATTTAGCCCATCAAGGCTGCACACGCTTCACAGCCCCTTTAATGGTTTGACATCCTTTCAAATCGCCATTATCAACTTTTCAAACTTGCAGCCATTATTTCCAGCAGCAGCAGCAGACGCCCCGAGAGACATGACAAGAAAAATACACAGAGTGGACGATGTTATTTTTTTCTCCTCTCCCTAAAAGATCAACTGTCTGTCACTTTCTAATGTTTATTCATCCAGCCGAATGGAAATTTCAGGAGGGGAAAGTTAAGTGAAACGTGATCAAACACACTGAAAGCATTCAGCAGTGTCCCCTTCATGTCTGAAAGCTGCTCTGTGACTTTGTGAAACATCCTTAGGAAAAAAAAAGGGGGAAAAACAGGCTTTGGCCAATTTATCTCTCCTGCGATTGCTTCATTCTGTGATGATAATTTAACATCCAAGCAGGTTCCATGTCGCATCCATTTCAGCAGCACAGAAATTTTCCCCCGTTTGCTTTGAGAGTTCAATTATTTCCAGCGAGCTGCTTCTCTACTATAGAGAAACTGCATGAATGCTTCATCTGTTTGGGAGAAAATGCAGAAGTTAATAGGAGGCGATAGCAGCATCAGAAGAGCAAGAATGAGTCTCTTCAGCCTCTATGATTTAGATCTATTAGGGAGAGGCTGGGTTGGTTTTGGCTCGTATAAAAAGCCCGGCTGGAGCTGAGGAGACACCTTTTCATTAGTAAAGAATGGAGGCTTCTTGGTTTGAAAACTCTGGCTGGGAGTTTACAGCCATGCGAGTGGGTGTGTGAGGCTGTATTTAGATGCAGCGGTCACTTTTTAAATAAATGGTGACCAAAGTGAGATGCACTCAAAGAACGAGATAAAAATACACAAACTGCAGAGGACGTTGTGGTTTTTTTTTGTTTTTCTGGATAAATCTGCTGTCTTCAAACCACTATAGGCTCATTTCTATAACTAAGAGAGAAAACATTGAACTGTCTCACTATAGAATGAGCAGCAGCAAATAGTGTTCTTAATAATTTAGTGAATTGTCCATCTGTTTTGAAACTGCCTCCCTCTGGTGCTGCAGAGCATTTGGCTCCACAACACTGATTTTATTCATCCATTTCCCTTGTTTTGCCTCAGATTTATGACTCAAACCAGTTTTTGTTTTTTTTGTACATCTTTTATTACATATGCTACATTGGGCTTTAAAAAAACCTTGTTGTTCACTGCTCTGTGATTTTGCAGCTGACACTTGTTGAGCTGTGGTGCGTTCAGGTTCTGGGAGAAAGTCAGACAGCATGGTCTCCCTGGTCATGAAAGGAGGAGGTTATACTTTCACCTGCATTCATCTGTCTGCTCAGTGTTAGGGGATTAATGTATTTTGGGCAGGAAATTTTATCAAGACAGTGTTCATATTTCACCACAAGAGGGCAGCAGTATAGCATCAGTGCAGCTGGTATTATGCCTTGGTGGGTTTGTGCTCTCTGAGTGCTTCCTTGTGATTATTACAATTTTTTCTTTCTTTCCTTGTGATCGTTTTTTTTCTTTTAAAACAAAATGTGCTACATATGTATCTCTATCACTTTAAATTTTACACTGTAGAAATACACCTACAACCTCTAATCTCAGCCATACTCCCAATAAAATAATAGTAATAGTTTATACAGTAGTTAGCTGAACTTTTCCTCAGGGAGTTGGTAACTAAATAAGGATTTTTACACTCTTAAGACAAAATATAAGAACTAGGACTCAGCCTTAAGTTATTTGAGGTGAAGTACTGAATGTCTGCAACATGCAATATTCTATTGAAAAATAGAATATTTTCAATTCAATTCAATTCAACTTTAATCATAGAGCACTTTAAAAAGACAGTAGAGTCAGCCAAAGTGCTGAAAAATATGATAAACTATTCAAAAGAGACCATCTACAGTTGGACCACTGAGAGTGTTGCACAGTTGTTGTGTTGTTGTGAGGATCATAAAATGAAAAGGGTTCTGGTGATAAGGAACCAGCAGAGTTTCATTAACGATTCAAATTTAAACCACAAACTCTAACAACACTTAAAAAAACAGGCTAAAAGTCAAACAGTTGACCAGAAAACATGCACGCTGATCCACAAAGATGGAGGTCAAATATTCAGGCTCCTTTCCAAACATATCAGAGGATCACAAACAAATACAACCCAAATGCAGCCAAATACAAAGGTCAGCAGGCTCAGCTGTGTCCTCTTCCTCAGCCTCCTCAACGGGATTAAGGGCGGAGCCTGAGACACACCACACACACATATACAACCACCCACAGCATGAAGACCACAACACACCGTGCTTACTTATCTTCTGCACAAGGAAAATAAAATAAAAAAGTTCCTGTTTCCCCCTCCTTCTTATTAAGTGTTTAAATCGAAAAAACAACCTGAAATCTCATCAAGCAGAAGTAAAACAGGCTGATGCAGAAGCTAATAAATAACCTGGCTAGTATCCACTCCAGTAACTGGGAGGGTTGTGGATGTGCCTGACAGACGCGCCAGGATGTTAGCAGCGGTGTTTCATAAATAAGCAACAAAAAGCCAGAGTGGGAATGAGTTTCATCTAAACTGTTTGGAAGAAACACCTGCCTGCGTGTGAAAGGCATCAGAGTGGAGAACGTATATATATCTGTAACAGAAGAACCACATTCAATAAAGATTTTAATAATACTGCCAATAACTGACTCAAAATCAATACATTAACCTAATGTTGACATTTCCATCTACATCCTCAGCATGTAGTATTTATATATATACTGTATATATACTTGATATTTATTTTCATATTGGATTTATTTCTTATTTCATACTGAAACTTTATTTTCCTTTTTATTATTCTCTATTTTTTACAATAAGAGAAACTGTAACAGACACAACTCCCCCTTCAATGAACTATTCTGATCCTCAAATCATTAACATCGAGCAACAGGTGAAGCAGTCGGATCACAAAGAAATATTTATTTCTGGTAAAGAGAGAAACTGTTTAATAATCATAACAATAATAATAATTTTATTACAAGTGGTTCTCAACCTTTTTTCAGTGATGTACACCCTGTGAAATTTTTTTTCAGCCATGTACCCTTTAATCAGCGCAAAGCAATTTTAGTTGAAAGTAAAAGTTAAAGAAAAATGTAAAACACAGTGCTGTGCTGTCAGTGAATGGTTTATTAAACTTTGTAACTATTAAACAAATAAAATAAATAATTTTCAGCTTGAAGTGCTGACAATTCCTCCTTCTCCAACATTAAACATCCAGGATCTATTAATATTCTTTTCCAAACAGGAAGAAAACAAACTTCAAAGTTAGTCCACATTGTATTAAACTGCTTTGAATTACATTGAACTTAATAGCAATAATAATAATAAAAAATTTTATTTGTAATGCCCTTTACATCTCAAGGAGATCTCAAAGCGCTACAGTCGTTGTAAAAGAAGAGAATAATCATAAAAACAACAGGCACATTAAAATTGAGGGCATAATAGTAAGAAAAACGTTCAGATGTTAAAATGTCTCTTAAAAAGAAATGTTTTCAACTTGCATCCAACTATTATTTTTTTAAGGAAAAAAAAAAGACGAACATGTCAAAGTTCCAGATGTAACATTGACTTGAACTGAGTGTTGTTGCTCCTAAGTTTTAGTGAGAAACCTTGAGGATTTTTGCATTGGTACTATTTTATTTAAATGTCTGTCCTAACCCCATCCACAGACAAAAACAAAAACGATTGAAAACGTTTCCCCCTAAACCGGGAATTTATGTGTGGGTCCACATGAAAACGCTGTAGTTAACATGCCAGGCCTGTATGTGGCGCTATAGCGATGCCACAGAAACACACCAAAACAAAGAAGAAGACACGGAGCATGTGCATAACTCCCGAGTGACACAAAGCATGCCCAGTGAACTCATATGAGGTAAAACCATCACCCACAACACACACTTGTTGCTCACTGTAGTTGTACAGTTTCAGGAGCTTTTGTTGTAAAAGCCAAAACAAGCCCAGTAGCTGCTGCAGCACTAACACGATGCTGTATTCTGCTATTGTTAATGTTGTTGTCGAGGGTTGAGCATGCGGGTTAACCCTAACCGAAAATAAAATCTCACGTTCCCCCTACACTGCTTTCAAGTACCCCCAGTGGTACGCATACCCCCATTTGAGAACCACTGTATTAGAATATTACTGTTAGAGAGAAACTGTTGCCTGCCGATGTCACACCAAAGGGACTGGAGAGCGCTACCATTCAAAAAAATCAGCTACAGCAGCAACATGAAGAGTATCTTATTGATACTGAAATGAGGAATATTAAAAGTAAATATTTGTTCCTGTTCAGTAATCTGCAGGTATTTGTGTGTCAGAAACATTTGGAGTGTATTTCTGTGTGCATTTGAAAAAGTTGTATAAATACCCCTTAAAGGAAGAGAAAGGGGAAAAAAAAAAAAAATCAGAGCAGACTCGGTTCCCGTTCAGACTTCCCTTAATCCCTCACCAGAAAGAAAACAGTCTCATGTGGTTTGAGGCAAAAGCTGTCAATCACGAAGAGGTCACAGCCAAGCGTCTCCTCCTCCCTCCTCTTCCATCTATGCTGCATTTAGCAGAAAACCTAACCTTCATTCAGCCCCTGCAGCTTTCGCTTGCCAGTCTTCACCAGTGAACCTTTCAGGGACTCATGTCAACATGCTTTTATTCAGGATACGTTTGAATGTGTAGCAGCAGCTTTCTCTGCGTATGAAAAACATACGCTGCATCGGTATTCATGCTCGAGCCTTTGGCCGTGGACCGTCACATGTAGCGTGACGTTTAACTTCAGAGTAACAGTTTGACCTTTATCTTTGTATCTGCAGGAACACCACTCACCTTCTGTGCTTTTTTTCAAAGAGAGATGACACACTTTAGGCCTTGATTTCTCTGCAGGCACAAAGGGCAAACACATTTTTTTATGCAGCTTTCCTCAAGTACAGGTGTATTTTTCTGCATCTGCACACATTTGTTAATTTCCTTGCACTGATCTTTGCGGGAGGAGATGAGGTTGTGTTCACGCTGATTAGGTGGTGCAGAGCAATTTCTGAGCTCAGTTTTACATGAAATTACATTTGATTTAAAACCTACTCAAACCACCTCTTATTGCAAATGCAGTCTTTCAGTCTGGCAGTTTAGTCGGTAAGTCGTCAGATTAATTACCCAGAATTCCAATGAAATGTCAATACCTGTGTTGTGTTTGAGGAGTCAGCAGCGTTAAACAATTTGCAGTGTGTTGTATTGTTTCTGTGCAGTTGATTAAACACCTGTAGTCATCACACAGCAACAGGCCTGTTCCAGCAACAGAGACAGTGACAATGTGTGTTAATTGTTTAAATCACTCAACATCATTATCAGGATCGCGGGAAGGTAAACACTGCTCCTACAGTAGTAAGATACTTCTTACACATTCCAGCTTCAGCAGTAAAATCCTTTTGCTCTGGTCTTCAAGTTGAAAAGTTACACAATATGTATAAAATCTAAAGCTGGAGCGTGGATTGTTGTCTCCCCCTTCTGGCAGTGAGAGTAATTACTAAAACTGTCCATCTTTACTCACTGTCCTTTCCACTGAGGGAAACCCACACCAGTGTTGATCTATGTGTCTTTGTATAAACTAAATCTTTCATCTGGAGCATTAGAAGTCTTTCTTGGAAGCTTCCTGGGTTTTTCTGCCATGCTCCCAGTTGCTGTGGTCTCCTCCATCCATGGTCCCTTAATAGGAACATCGACTGTAATGACATGTTTGCTCTATATGATTCACTTTGCTGCCAGTAACATAAACATAGGATATAATTGTCAAAAATAATTTCCAGTTTTTATATTTTTGTAGAAACATTTTTTGCACGGAGGTCGCCATGTTTGTTTACGTCGCAATGCATTCTGGGTATGACGTCAAATGGTGGGTGGTACTCGGCTGATCGGTGTTTTGAGCTGTAGCGGCTAACTGTTAGCAGCGATGAACTCGGTTCAGCCCTTTCAATTTGAGCCGCAGCGGGACCAAAGACATGAGGGAAGTGAAGATGACTCCCTCAGTGAAAATGGAGAGGAAATTGAACGCGAGGAAGCGAGAGTTGGTCATTGTTGATGTTGTCTCTGTGGCCGCTGCTGGTGATGGTGACTGACAGAGAGCGTCTGATGTAAAGAGCTCAGTTTTAGGTCTGCCGCTGTCCAAGGTACTTATGTGTTTCATATTATCTCACGGTATTTTTGTATTTACTATAAATTTTCAAAGAATAAAGAATTTAAGGACCCATTGCACCCAAAAGCCGCACAGCGTGGCATTTTGTTAATG